>JABSTR010002693.1:0-48218 GCA_013339765.2 Haemaphysalis longicornis
GCGTACTTTTTTTTGTAAGATGATTTTTTTTTTCCGTTTTCGGTCGATGTTTTCTATACTGAGTTTACCATTTTTTGGCAGTAACTTGCACTGCTCCACGAGTGAGTTCGCAGAACGCGCGCAGGCTGACACTGACGCGCTAGCCAGTTCTCGTTGGGTGCTGTTGCCATAAGCACCGACTGCTTGCGGGCAGTGGGCACAGGCCAGAATCAGCAGACCCCTGGCCTAGTGCGAACACGCTTTTTACGATATAGGCATGAGATAGGCCAGCTCCAAATATGGGGGGAAAACGCATGGCATTTGAGCGTCTGCGGTGACGCGGAGGGGGTTCATCCACTGCGTAGATCTCGGTTAGTGGATGATACGATTCCAAGCCGTCCGGGGAGGCTTATCCTAAAGTTTGAAAGTAAAATTTTATTTTATAAAAAGAATACAAACATACTATTATACAGACGAGGGTCCCATAGTCAACCGACTGTAAGGGGACCCTCGATTATGAATACACAAACAAATTTGTGAAAGCAGCAAATGGGCGTCGCATCTCATCAAAAAAGACAGTAGTAAAAAGACAAGTCAAGTTAATCTATAATCAACATGCACTCAACAGTAAGCCTAATATATATACAAAAAGTTATACAATGTGAAGTAACGCAAATGAAATAACGGCACAAGCAAACAGGAATGTCACTCATAAATACCAACAAAAGCAGAATTGTAATTAAACTAGAAGAAACTCTCTAAGATGGTTTTTAAAGCATGTAATAGAAGACGACGATTTAACCGTAACAGGCAAACTATTCCACAAAGTGACAGCTGCGAAACAAGACGTTTTCTTACTGTAATTAGTACGAACAGATGGTAATAAGAAATTATTATTATTGGAAAGTCTGGTGAAGGTTTTGCTTCGTAAACTAACAAGATCAATGAAATCATAAGAATGGTAAGAGTTCAATAATTTGTAAAAAATATTCCCAGGTTGTAGTGAAATACTGCATTAATTGATAATATGTTATTCTGACGTAGAAGGCCTGAAGCAGAAGAACGACATGAACTAAACGTTATAATGCGAATACACTGATTTTGAATACGTTGAACCGATGAAACGTGAGAAGAGTACGCGTTGCCCCATGAAACAATACCATAATGGAAATGACTGTGAACAAAAGCAAAATATAAAGACAACAAAGCATGATGAGGGAAAACGCGCCGAGCCTTGATCAAAGTTCGTATGCCAAAAGCGGTTTTTTGCTTAAGATTGGAAAAATGCGATTTATATGTAGGTTAGTGTCGAGATGAATGCCAAGGAATGAACGCGGTCACATTATGCAATTAAATGAGGCCCAAGTTTAGTTCAGGAAAAATAGTGATAGTTTTCTGATGGGACCTGAATACCATAAATTTAGTTTTTTCTGGGTTAATTATTAGGTAATTGTCACGGCACCAGTTTATAACGTTGTTAAGCACTGCATTCAAGTTCGAGGTAAGGCAAATTATTGATTTTCCTTACCCCTTAACTTATCTTAGGCATTTTACAGCCAACAACATGACAGAATTACTGAGATATCGAGAATGCCCATCCAACGATAACGTCGGATGTCAAGCATGCTGTTTTGCAGAACCGAAACCAAAACTTGTATGAATGCTAATCGTGGGCATCGTCCAATCACGGTGCATCTCCTCCCGTCGTCACAGCGTTTAGTTGGTGCGGCCGCCGCAGACCGCGCGTAGTAGTTTTTCTTCTTTCGAGGTTCAGAAAATATTTACCGACTTGTAAACCGGATAAATGATGAAAAGTGTGTTAATTTGAGCCAGTCTACGCAGTGCAAGTAAAAACGGGAGCTTGACAAATTCACTTCAGTGTCCCTTTAACAGCTTCACTGAGTCAGGCGTTTTCTAAGAAATGGCGTTCCTTTATAGCTAGCTGCAGGGTTCATTTTCTCGTGCACGTCAAAATGTTTTTGCAGGTCAGCCATTTCCTGACAAAAATCAAGGACCCCATAGTAAATTACGTAAGGAGGCGTACAGCGATAATCACGAAGCTTTTTGAAGCCAGGGTCTGTGTCAGTCAAGGTCACGGGCCCGGGCCCTGGTCAGATGAATATGTCGCTGTCTCTAACCGTCGGCATGCACCGGTAGAAGCCCAGAAAGAGCGCTTCTAGGCGACGTTTTGTATGTGAGCTACACTGGCCGAGGCTGAACAGTTTCGCGTGGCTCCTGGAGAGCCGTGCTGCGCATGAGCGAGCAGCAGTGACCTCACAGGGCGCACAAAATTTTGCTCGCTGCCCGGTGACTCTCACTCACCCCACGCGCCCAGCGTCTTCGCTGGGCCCAGCGTCTTCGACCTCCGTTCCGCACGTGGCGGCCCGGTCCGCTTGATGATCATGCGAGCGGTGGCCGGGTGGTGTAGAACCGATGGCTCGTGCATCGCAGCAACACTGGCGTGCGCCTGTGAAACCAGCTTAGCTCTGGGGTGATTAGCGACGCTGCGCCGGAGCTGCTTGATAAATATACATGTGTCACATTTTGCGTATACTGTCGGTGTGTGTCACTGAAGCTGCAGTAAGCATGATAATCAAGCTAATCTTAGACAACCAGGAAAGCTAAGAATAACCAGCTGTACCTTAGCTCGTGCTACGTATATCCTGGCACAGCCAAGCTAACCACTTCTTTTTTTTTTGTCGAGCATGAAGCCTCTCAATGAACGCCAAAGAGGGAAAGAGTGCCACGTGAGCAAGACAACGCACTGTTCGTCAACACCGAAGACAGTCGGCAGGTGTTGCTGCAGGCGGGAGCGTTCGAAGCGCGTCGTCTGCTGCCGCGCATAACGAAGCGGCGCTCCCCCGCTTGGGCGCTTTCGCTCGTATTCATTTCAGTAGAACGACTTTCAACCTTAAAACGTTCAATCGTTGAATATTCGCGTTATGGGTGTATGATGCTCAGCGATAAAGGTTGGAAAGGCTCTAGCAGTTAGTCCAGTGGTTCCAACTGTCACGCGGAATAATTTACTAACTGCGCCGCATTGAACTCGTCTAAATATAAAAGAAATATTTAGGCTAACGTTGAGCTAAACATTTCAACGAACAATTTAAAAAATTGACGCCATTCCGCCTTGCGAAAATGGATTTCCAGCGCTGCTGTGGTCGACCACTACACATGCTGATGAGGGAGGGTATAAAAGATGGAGGAAAGAAAGCTTAGGAGAGGCACCGCTAGCCACCGGCGCATTGGGGGAAATGCGGAAGAAGTGACGTAATTTTATCCCTGCCATCGTAGGTCGATGGCAACCGCGTCTTAGCAACGGCGCCGAATGCCGGCCTACCGATTTCCTACGCCACTGCGCCGCCCTTCCGGTATCCAATGCTTGGCGGGAAAAGACGAAGCAGACGACAGTGGAGCGAGCGAAGTCGGAGTAGGTGGGGCTTTCGCGTAAAATATAACAAAAAATGGGGGCCTACACAAATAGCACGTCGGCTTCAGCAGAAGTGGCGTCTGGGCCTTTCCTAAGCTTTCCTTTCCTCCATGGTATGAATGTTCCTCGTTGTGTCGCCGGGCTTGTCGCTTGCACTCGGCTTTTCTGGCGGCAAATGCTGGGTCCTGACGCATGCGTTCCGCGTCTTGGGCGAGAACTGCTGGATCCTGTCTAACCTGACGCATGCGCTAGCCCTCGAATGACGTCAACCCCCACCCCTATTGAGATCAGCTGCAAACGTAATCTCTACCAACACCTTGGGACAGGGGTTCCCATCGTTCACCGGCGCCTCATCACATATCATGCGGTTTCGATGCTTGTTTTGTGGATTTTCCTTCACACGAATACTGTGCTCTATGCTGCAGGCCTGATTAGCCTGACGGATGCGCTTGCCGTCAAGGCGAGAACTTCTGCGTCCTGCCTCAGTTTTTTGTTTACGACACAAGGTGTTCTGACCTGCGAGAGGCTAACAGCTTCGCTGAAATAGATAAGCAATGACCCCACATATGAAGTTCACGCAAAATACCGCTTCGCTTTGTGTAAAGACCTTGCGACTGGTTTTTTTTCAGCTTGAACAGTGTCACATCGGGTCACTTTGGGCCTCTTTCGGCCCACAATGGCAAGCGTCGTAGCAACTATTTCGTAACGGCGCAGGAAATGACACCGCAGACGCAAAGTCACAGTTCAGTGGTTGGATTAGTGCCTACGTCGCAATGAGCGTACAATTCCGCAGGCTCTCAATAACAGTTACCTACTTTTGGAGCGCTGTTCTACGAAAACACAACTCTTCAGTTGTTTCTGGAATTTAGGCGAGTTGAGTGGCAGTGTTATGCATGTCTTTCGCGCCAGCACGAGCCTGGCTAGTGTCGCTCATTATTTGGTCATGGACTCCTATGAACTGAAGACAATTTCAGAGCCTTAACCGCCTGTTCATTTTAAACGTGAGACTGAGGTGCTGTAAGGGGAGTAACAACTCTGTGTTTGCACATTATGAACTCTATTATTATCAGTGGTGTTGTCGTGTTTTTCATTCAGCAGCTATTCTTTTTGAAAACGACTACCTTAGTGCCCACTCAAAGTATACTTTTGAAATTGGAGGCTGTGCAAGACGCCGTATGTTTTCTTTGTTTTTTTTTTTTTTTTGCGGGGACCATGGCATAGGCTTGTAAATTTAGCCAGCGCTCTTTGGTTTCAGGTCCCACACGGACACTTTGGCTGGATTTTTCAACGAATTGGGGAAGAGTGCGAAGCTATGGATCAACCTTCAATATACGGGCGCATTTTTAACACTTTTCGTACGTGGGTTGCGATTGTTGTAGACGCTTTTCAGGTCCCCCTTCCACAACCAACCCTGAGAATCCAGGTAAGAGTAAATAATGTTGCACGCGGTATTTTCTGCTTTGCGTTTACGACATTTCATTACGTTCCCACTTGCGACTATAGCGCACGTCGCGGGACAAGTGGCGGTGCTTGCTTCGCTGACTTACGACCAGCAGTGATTTATTGTGTGCAGGGAGGTTATTCCCCGTTATGGGCGACTCCCGTTAAACTTTTGGCTCAATATATCTATTTAGCCTATTCAGGATAACGGTGCGAGACGGCTTTGTTTAGCTCGGAAGTTGACATTCAGCCACAGTAGCCCAGATGAGCGAAGCCGCCGTCCGGGGCGGGCTGAGGGGAATCGCTTGTCGCCTGAAGGTCCAACGAGACAGAACATTTACCATGTCGGAATATGTAATCGTTCACAAGATCAGGCAAATCAAAGGTCCGCCAAGACAGAAGATCCAATCGAGACTGACTATCCACCGAGACGGAAGGTACACCGAGTCAGAATATGCAATCCGTCATTTAGGCGCCCCGCTCCGAAGCCTACCTGAGAGATAACAAAACACCCTTATTTACGAAAAAATGTGCAAGAAGTAAGCGGAAGTGTTTAAGCGAACCAGTTGACGGCGCTGTGTGCGTATAGGAAGCTCCGTGCTTGTACTTATCCCGAAACGGAGTGTTGCGCAGACAGGCCTCGAGAGGGTAGCGCTTGCCAAAAGGAAAAAAAAATTGGCCAGGTATATTATTGCTTCGCTGCAAATGTCGTCAACGACGACAGTCTTCTCCCGCGCCTGCTCCATAAGTGCGTATCAATGAATGCCTAAGAATCAAGCCCCCGATTATTTTGGGAAGTTTGCTAAAAAAACAGTGGTTGATTCCTCTGCCATAGCAATCGGTAAAGCACGAAAGTGAAATGTGCGGCGGAATCTGCAGCTAAAGTAGCATGATATTCGGGATGCCGGCTGTCTTGTCGGTGTGCTTGGCGAGCGACGTCCTACTAGCGAGTCGCTTCAGGAAAAGTGCGACCACTTCGGTCCTGCTCCGTGGCCTGTACGGCAGGCGGTTGCGTTGCGACGAGCTCAGCTTGTGGAACGCGAGAGGTAGAGTTTGTAGCTTGAACCGCGAACGCGCGAACGCGTTCGGCTTCCCGCTGGCGTTCCTCTTCGCATCAAATCAGTCGGCGTTCACGCCATTTGCCCGTCGACGTCGCTACGACGCAGCTCACGCCAACTGTCGGCGCTCGTTAGCGTCGCGGTGCACTACTTCGCTTCACCTCTTCTAGGCGGCAGCACCATGAGCGTATATGAAACTTTTTCTGGCGTTTCTCCCGTGTTCGTTGTGCTGACGTCATTCCCGTGACGGATATGACGGCATCGAAATCTTGGTGTATCCGGGAATACAACACTTTCGTGTTAAAATTGGGCCCTGAAAGGCGTGATGCATTTACGCTTTCAAAGACGGAAGGCCGCTTGCATCTAGTTTAGACGGTATTGTATTGAATGTATTTTGCCTGGGATAAACGAGCGGCTTTCAACATGCTGATTTGATTCAACTGTCAGAAAAATTTATTCGAATGACGCTTTCCTGTACGTAATACGGCCTAGTGTTAGAAACAAAGTATCAGCACCCGACGTGTTGCGGTTGTTGAAGGTCAGGTTAAGGCGATCTGGAGCACATCTAATAAAAAAATATCAACGAGTAAGTATGGGCTAAGTAAGGCTGAACACTGGCAATGCATTTGACATAATCTAATGCCGCTTCGAGTATCAGTATTGTAGAAGCCTACGATTCATGACTATGTCTTGCTCCAGTCTACGCTCGGCTATGCCTTTGGCAATGATAGGAGTACAATGCATAAGTTAGAGTGCACATGAACAACAGGGTGTCCCAGCTATCATGCAGCACAATTAAAAAAATCAATGGCGTTACTCGAAGAAAACCTGGTGTATAAGTTTCCAGTACAGTGGAGTAGCGGCCAGTAATTTATTCGGTAATAAGCTTAAACGAGTTAATTGTAATTATTTGTCTAACTTCAAAAGTGCTGTCCTAATCACTCAAGCGTAAATGAAACACTTGTATGCAGCCACGAGAGGCATCCAACTGCGGTATTTTCAGCGACGAAGTAATTGCCTACTGATTTATTCTGACTCGTAAAGAAGCCCCGAGAAGTATGAAAAATACCACGTGATGGCGCTAACGCCACCTTTATAAACCCATGCCTCTAAATAAGCTGATTGAAAGCAATGACATCGCCTGTCACTTGACCGACGAGATATGACATGACAAAGACTTTATTGAATCGCCTTCAGTAGGCACCCCGTTGCCGGGATATCTAGACGCGGCCTAACGTCGGTCCTGTCTGGACCCTCTACTCGTCAGCGTCCTCGCTACTCGCCCCCAGGCTAGTCGCCGCTACCCCTAGGGGTGGCTGACGCCCCGCAGCTTTCGCTTGGTCGCTGTCTTTCGAGTGCCTCCAGGATCTGCCGGACGGCCAGGAGTTGGTCTTCCTTGTTATAGCTCCGCGCCGCGTTTTGAAGCCACGGCGGGATCAGTCTCTGTTTCCGCTTCTGCTGGTCTTGCTGCACAATCCCACAGGGTGTGGATCATAGTGGCCCGAGCCCTGCGGCACACCTTACACGTGTCGTCCGGGTACTGTTCTTGGCATATGTGCTTCATTATGACCGGAGTCAGTAACGAGCTCGTCTGCAGCTGTCTAAATAGTGCTGCCTGCTCCCTGGTAAGATCAGGGTGTGGCGGTGCCATTACTCGTCTGTTCATCCGATAATACTTTGTTATTTCGTGGGACGTGCCCATCCTATCTTTAGTTTCCGCCCACAGCTATGCAGACGGGCTCGTTTCTGCTGCGCGGTCAGATAATTCTCGCGCAACAGAGTTCGCGGTCTCATTGTGGTTGTTCGCAAGTTCAGACACATCTGTCCCCACGTGGGCAGGGAACCACCTCACCGTTACTTTTCTGTCCATAAAATCCAACGCGGTGAGCCCACGCACTGCTCCACGACACGGCCTGCCCTTGGCAAAGTTCCTCACGGCTCCCTTTGAATCACAGAGGACTGTCTTGGTGTTTGGGCCCGCGATGGCCAAGGCTATGGCCACCTCTTCGGTGCTCTGCGCCTCACATCTATTAACGCTCGTTGCAGAGACTGTCTCTCCGGTTATGGTGTCGATCACCACTGCAGTGAAGGCTTCCCGGTTACGGTACTCCGCTGCGTCGACGTATCGGGTGCCAGGTGCATTGGCGTGTTGCTTGATCATGGCTTTGACTCTCGCCTTTCTCCTCTCCTCGTTGTGGATAGGTTCCATGTTCCTGGGGATGGGTTGCACCCGCGTCCCTCTCCTGATGTTAGCCGGTATGTCCTCTTGTCTGTTGAGTGGTCTACCACTCGTTCCGGGCTCGAGTCCCAGCTTGGCTAAGATGGCTCGACCGGTCTTGGATCCCTTGAGCCTCTCCATCTGGGTGGCTCGCTGGGTTTCGCTGATTTCCTCGAGCGTGTTATGCACGCCGAGGTCCATCAGCTTCTCGGTGCTTGCTCTGTCGGGAAGACCGAGTGGTGCTCTATATACTTTGCGTATAGCTGCATTTAGACTATTGCTTTCCGCCACTTTTCAGTTGTGGTAGGAAGCGACATACGTTATATGGCTAACGGATAACGATTAGATCAGCCGTATCAGACTGTCCACCCGCATGCCGGCTTTCCTGTTGGCCACCCGCTTTATGAGGCGAGTGGCCGCTGTGACTTTGGTTAGGAGTCGGTGGACCGTCTCCCTGTTAGTGCGATTCTTTTCGATTTGGAAGCCCAGCACTCGGATCTTCCTGACCTCAGGAATCTCTTGTCCGTTGCCGACCACGATTCTGTTGTTGACCGTGTTGTCCTCGCTCGTCTTTAATTTCCATCTCGGTGGAACCACCAGAAGCTCCGATTTGCTTGGCGAGCAGATAAGTCCCGTTCCTTCCAGCTGGTCTTCGATGGCATCGACTGCTTGCTGTAGTGTTGACTCGATGTGTCCGTCGCTGCCGCCTGGAACCCATAGCGTTATATCGTCCGCGTATATGGTGTGCCGTACGAGAGAGCGTGTCGCCTTGATAATGGCATGCATGGAATGAGCGGCAAGAGCAAGCTTCACGGGGCACGGGTTGCAGATGGTGGTGTTAGTAACAGTGAAATGGCTCATATCCACTCAGGGGATTGGCCATGAAATGAGTGCCTTACCAAAAGAAATTACGTAATTTTTGTAGGGAAGGAAAAATATTTAAATATGAGAATGAATTAGCAGTATATGACTAGAGAAATAAAGGTAAGGGGAATATAGAAATAAATAAAAAAAGGGAAAAACTAACACAACACCATTGAATGAAAATTCAAAGTAAGAATCACGAGGAAAGAACGTGGTATAGACGAAGTAGTGAGCAAGTGAGGCCCAAACTTGGAACCCATTTCATCTTCTTTCTTTTCTTTATTTCATTCGGGCTAACTCAGAGGCAGCCTGTTCGAGGGCACTGCTGTGTGATGCTGGTGGGATCACCTTTACGTGGTATTGTTCATATTTCGCGGGGTTTCTTTTCCACTCGGAATAAATGTGTCGCAATTAGTTCGTCGCCGAAAATGCCGCATTTAGGTGCCTCTCGCGGCTGCCTACAAGTGTTGAATGGAAGCTCGAGTGATTAGGACAGCACTTTTGAAGCTCGATAAATATTTACACTTAATTAGTTTATTCTTATAAGCGAAAAAATAACTACCCGTTAATCCGCTCTACTGGAGACATTGTGCAATAGGTTTTCTTCAAGTACCACACTAACTCTTTTCTTACAATATTCCTGGATAATAGCTGCGACACTGTATATGCAGTTCAAATTTTCGCTATAATGCAGAACAATCAAGGAGCACCGCAAGAACTGTTTCCAGAAATGCTCAATATCTCACACAGCAAGGCGTTACTTTTTTTAGTAACGCTGCCAAAATATTTTTCAGAATGTTCCATAACTTACATTCGTAACTCACGGCCAGAAGTTGCCGTAGATTGCATTCATCTTTCCCGAATATTTCAATACGCTTCTTCTAGAGTGATATTCCAAGCAACAAATGGGCTCATCTTTCTTATTAACTGCACAAAATTATAGCATGCGAATTTACCCTTCAATTTTTCTTGTTAGACTTAGCTAATAAAAATTGAGTGGACTAGACAGGTGCATCTAATGTAAAAATTGTGCGAAAAACTTTTGCCTCATTTTCTCATATTTAGGTTCTGTTTCCTTGATTTAACGCTTTGTCATCTTGGCAAATAAATCTTCTTTCCAGACGCTCACAACGTTATTCTTTTTTAGGCAACTGCACCAGAGAAAGAGGGCTGTGAAGTGGTGCTGGGGTTTTCCCAAATCAAGAGGTACGACCGATGGTTTCGTTCCTCAGCGTCAAAGTCGGTCGTCACAAATGCTGTTTTCATGCACTGGTACGTGGACTTCAAAATCGAGGACCGCAAAACAATAAGGTGTGAAGCGGGTGAGGAAAAGGGCCAGCTTGTTCCGACAATGAAAAACGGCAGTCTTTTGGCATCCGCGGAGGTTACGGTGAGTGTCCCTGAACGAGTATTCCAATTTAAACTATGAAAAAAATTCTCGCATCACCACGAAGCCAATCATGACGTGTGGGCGAAGCATTGGGGATCGTTCTTACCGTGAATCACCCGTGGCATTGCCTACTCGCGCATGTAACTGAATGACAACGCGTGTGTACAGTATATACAATTCCAATCCAATCCGATCTGATACAATTCAATATAATCCAATCCAATTCAATCCATTTCAGTCTAATCCATTTCAATCCAATCCAATGCTCCTCGCGCATGCGCAACACTGTGTACACGGACGCCAAGCCCGGGACAAAGTGAGGTTCTTATGGGTTTTGCCCCTAATAGTGATGGTTAACCTTCAATCATTCCGTTGTGTACCATAGGCTTTACGTGAGTACGCGCGAGCGTTTCTCTATGTGGGTGTACCTGTTCGTGTGTGTATGCGTACGCTCGTGTGTGCGCGTGCGTGCGTGCGTGTATGTGCATGTGCGTGCGTGCGTGTCTGCGCGCGTGCATGTGTGCGCGCGGGGGGGGGGGGTGCGTGTGCGCGCGTGTGTGCGGGCGTTGCGTGTGTGCGCACGCGTGTGCGTGTGTGTGTGCTTGACTGTGTGCGCGTGTGAGTGCGTGTGCGTGGGAATGTGCGAGCGTGTGTGTGTGCGTGTGCGCGTGCGTGGTGAATGTGCGAGCGCGTGTGTGTGCATGCGTGTGTGCGTGCGTCTATACACGAGCGCGTGTCTGAGGGCGCGCATGGCTGTGTGCGTGCATGTGAGTGTATTTGTGCGTGCATGTGTGCGTCGTTTTATGTTATTCTCAGTTTAACCGTGTTCGTTTTGTTTTATGCTACCATCGTGACCTGCTCCTCGAGTCACGCGCCAACAAGGCCCACAATGCAGCACATGCTGTGGGAGTGCTCGGGGCTCGCGGCGGAGAGAAGAGCCCATCTTCCGCCGTACATCCAGACACTCCAGGAGGGGGAATCGCCTCCTCTGGGCCGGGCTCACCCAAGAGAGGCTGTTATGTCCCTGTGGACTTTCGCTTGTACCACGGGTATACACAAGAGAATGTAGACGCTCTCACCTTCTTTACCGCCTTCCCCATCCCTGACTAGACCTTGAGTATCCCCTTCAGAATAAAGAATTATAATAAGAATAAATTTCGCGCTGCCCCCCCCCCCCCTCCGCTCTCCGGGTCTAGAATTGAACACTGACCAGGATACCTTATGGAACTCTTATGGTGTAATTGGGTGTTCGCTTTAAAGGGCACTGGAGCACTATGTAAAGCGGCGGCGAGTTCAGGTGACTGTTCGGTTGGCCGTCTCAGAACACCAGTATTCGATTCGAAGCGCTTACGACCCCTGTCTCTGCTTTAACGCACTGACACGATAGCATTAAAGGTTCCTTTGGAAGGTAGAGAACAAAAAATTTCTATCTCGTTTCAAGGAAATTTGGCAGAAGAGTGGAAGCTTTCCAACATCAAGACTGCGTCAAAAGTGTGTCAAAACGATCGCGGGTTTTAGTACCCGTCGCGCGGCTGCTTTTTCTGATGGAGGCGGAAAGCGAAAACTCCCGTGTGTACGAGATTTCGGCGCTGGTTAAAGATCCCTAGGTGGTCAAAATTATTCCGGACTCATCCACTACTTCGCGCCTCATCGCCTGCGTTGCGTCGGTCTACAATCAATCTGTGCGTCAAAACCTTCGCTAAAAGTGTGTCCATCGATTGTCAAAATTCCAAAGACCCAAATCGCAAACGAAAAACGAACCAATGCGGCGATTTTTGGCGCACGAAGCAAACGAATCTAGGGTCTAATGGTATACTATTGTCCTTCTTCTCCATGATTTATGCGTTTATTGCCTTATCTAGAACAGTTTCTCTTTCGCAATCCCCCTGCCCACACATCCCTCACCAACGATCAGGAGCGCCTATGGCGACTCCTTCAGACAAACTCCCTCGCCAGTCGGTCCCTCCTCCACAAGATCTATCCCTCTGAGTTCCCTTCACCCAACTGTCCCCTCTGTGACTCCCTGGACACACTAACCCACGCCATGTGGGCCTGCCCTCTTAACCCACTCCCCCCCATCTCCAGCGTCGAGCAGTGCGAGGACGCGCTGGGCAGCTCGCAACCGGGGGTGCAGCTACTTCTGGTTGACCGAGCTGCCACCGTCGCCGCCAGCCTTCGGCCGGCAGCCACCACGCGTTCCTAGCCAACTTGCTTGGAAAATAAAGTGATTTCTCTCTCTCTCTCTCTCTTTCGCAAGTTTCGAGTCACCGTTTTGGCACGATGAAATCCGGTTCTTATCAGACCTTTTCCGTCGACCAGTAGGTCCATGGAGAAAGGCGTAAATTTTTTTGACAGTATGCCATCAACCTCACAAAGAAAGCTTTCGCTTTAAAAAATTCCCCGCATTTCCCCGAGGGGAAGAATGTGAAAGTGCGAATGCAGGAGTTGAATTTGCGCGGTTCGGTAATGTGCGCGAAAGAGAGACACACACACACACAACTACAAAGAAAGAAAGATGCATTTATTCACAGACACCTATTTGTGTTGTCGTTGTACTTGATTGCTAGAGCGGATCCAGCTTTGAAATTTCGTGTCAGTACCCCTTTAAGCGGGTGCATTAGCCCTTCTCACGCCCGATTCCTGGCCAATCCCCCACGTGGGTATGTGCCATGCACAGACACCTATTTGTGTTGTCGTTGTACTTGATTGCTAGAGCGGATCTCAGCTTTGAAATTTCGTGTCAGTACTCCTTTAAGCGGGTGCATTAGCCCTTCTCACGCCCGATTCCTGGCCAATCCCCCACGTGGGTATGTGCCATGTCAGCGGCCAGGCAGCGCGCGCCCATCTCCCCCGTTGCCAAGGAAGACGAGGAGCGCGCGCACCCGCAGCTGTTGCTATGTGGACGGACGGCGGTCACCGGAATTCAGGGTCGCTTATAAAGTGCATTCGCACTTAAAACTGTATTCATACAAGTTGTTAGGGAAGCACGGTGGTCACTGGACAGTGGCTGGGGCCTGAATCGTCACAGATACCATTTCTCAAAGATGAAGGTAAAGGGAGAGAAGAGCAAGAATTTTGTTGGTGTTTGTATGGTTTGAAGTCTGCTGTGGTTGCGGCTTCGTCCCGAACAGTGACGTCGATGGCAATGGAAACAATGAGTCTTTGGATCTTTAGAACAATGAGTCTTGGATCTCACCAGTGCCTCCTCTCAATGCCCATTGGAGGAAATTTGGGAAAAGATCGTGTTGCATCTCTTGTGGGGGAGAGTCGCGAGGACTTTGTACGCGTTACATTTTGGTGATGGGTCGGTAGAGGGGAGGATGAGGATGGGTTTGTCGGGGTACGGAAAGGTATTGGTGTGAAAAAGTACCCTCCATCCTCTTGTGCGCTGCGAGCACGTGAGCGGAGGGGAGTTTCCAGTGTCAGAGTTGGTAATTCATGGTCATTTTTTGACATTAGACCATTCTGTCTTCGGCGGAAATACCACCATCGTAAGAGAGCGAGCTCGCCCCGTCTCAGGCTGCAAGCCCTCGAGCCATACTGTGGGCGGCCTCGTTACCCTCCATTCCAGCGGGCGCAGGAGTCCATTTAGTTGTACTGGGGTTGTGGTTCATGGATATAATTTTGTATGCCTGTGGTGATAATCGGCCTTTGGCAAAATTTTTAATGGCCGTCTTAGGAGCGACATTATGGTCATCGGGGTCGGCCTTTGTTCCGTAGCCAGAGCCGGGTCGGAGGTTTCCTATAGTTTCCTGTGCTTTGAAAACTGGCAACCTCAATACAGAAAGAAAAGGTGAGAATGGTTGGGGAGTGTTGGACCTCTGGGTCCTGCCGCTGCGGCGCGATGCTTAGGAAGCGGAGCGACACCTCTCGATGGGATGGAGCTTTAATGGAATCTGCTGGAAAGCGGGTGCGAGCCGGCGCAGCCACATCAGCATGCGGCAGCTCGTGACGAGCGTAATGAAATGATGATGAGTAGCGTCGTCTGCTGCATGTGGTGAAGACGAGGAATTCAAAACAGGGAGTTCAGGAGGGTAGGGTGAGGGGTCGGCGTTGTTGGTTACTGCTAGCAGAAAGCATCGCGATGTCTGTATTCCCTGCGTCCATTAAAAATTTCTTCCTATACGGCGGATAATCGTTTCTGTACAGCTTTCGTCCTTTGCTCTCTAGTTTTTTTGTTATATATAAGAGGCATTCTTCCGTGGATAGGTTTTACACTTAGCTTTTAGGGGATAGAGTGGACCTATCTTCGTGGCAATTTTTCTGGCTGATTTCCTGTTGTTTGAAAATGCACTTTCTCCGAATGTGACCTATTTGGGTGGAAATGTTAGCTGTAAGTCTGTCGGCAGCCGAAGGGCAGCCGCCACTGCAGCGCTAACGTGTATGCTTTTCTGATGATCAGTGAGTGAGCGAAATACTTTATTAAGGACGAGAGGCCATGAGGCCCTGTGGGGAAGTGAGGATGGCGGAGGGGGAGCAGAAACGGAGAGGTCACAATTCATCACAATTCACACAGTGTACACACTTCTAGTTGTAAGGTCTTATTCACAAGATGCACATTTCACTCTGTCAGTGGCACCAAAATGCACAGTTTGATCATATTGACTTTTTGCTATTAAACTATAGATGGTTGAAGGTGTGGAAAGGTGTAGCTGAATTTGGTAGACGAATGATTGGACTAGCAGGATTTTTCACTTGCTGCGGTTAGAGTTCACGAATGAGGCTTACCGTTCGGGCAGCGTGCCGTTGAACTTTTTGAAGGTATTGAATGTCGGCTTTTGTGTTTTGAATGAGCCCTCCTGAAAGACTGAGCGTGAGGACTTGGAATGGAATCCTTCCCCACAGTAACTTCCATCGTGTTTTGAAGGGCAGTGGAAGCGGTTCGCATTTTCTAGACGAATATGCTAGTCCTACATTATCTGCTTCCGCTATCACCGCTTGTATCTACCTTCTTATAAGGTGTGTTCCATTTGTTAGCCACTTCCGCTATTGACCCACAAAGTCTGGAACGAAGTCTAGTTAAGCGGTTTGTGATATGGCTTGATTGAATAGAAAGGCTGATAAAACTGCCCCTTAGAGTGTACCTCTAGCATTACCTTCCACCGTGCCCAACGAAACTCTTCCCACCTGTAGGATTGCCGTTACCTGGGATGGAGTCTCCCTATGTAATGCCCTGGGTTGATCGAGATATGACCTCGCATAATGGCTGAGCGTGATATGTCATCGAATGTTTCATCACATTCAGTTCGAGGAACTTAGTGGCTCTCAGTGCAAGCAGTCAAGCCCCCTATACACTGACTCAAACGTTGTAAAGGGAGCTTTCACACATTGCATCAGAGTATTTTATTTAAACCTGCGATAGCTTTGTTGGTGCGGGTTTTGTCCTCGATTTTTTTTTAGTTTTTTCTTTTAGTGTGTACATTAGAGGACAGGAAATAAATGGGATAAATGGGCGAAGCACCTTAAGGCCGAGGCTTGTCCGGCGTCCGGCGTCAGTGCTCACGGCACAGCACCGCGCAAATCAAAACACCTGTGAACAAAAGGTTCACAAAAGGTGAACAAGAACAAAATAAAAGATTCACGAAAAGTTAGAGAGAGAGAAAGGGAGAGAGAGGGGAGAGAGTGCTCCTGGAGAACCGTGCTGTGCATACGCGAAGAGCATTGGATTGGACTGGGTTTGGATTTGTTTGGATTGAATTTGGATTGAATTGGATTGAAATTAATTGAATTAGGTTAAATTGAATTGTATTGGATTGGATTAGATTGGATTGTAAATCGTTTTAGCAGCAGTAAGCACTCTCACGGGTAATTTACGGTAAGAACGATCCCCAGTGCTTCGCCCACTCGTCATGATTCACTTCGTGGAGATTCGTAAATGTTTTTTGGAATGCCTACGGATGCAGAAAAAGTCGCTCTTTTGGGATAAAAAGAGCAGCTGAGATAAGCGAGATAAAAGTGAAACAGAAGGAAACGTTTCACGTAAGTAAGCCGCGTGACGAACCCAAGAAGAACTTATGGTAAGAGGAGTGACTGGCCGAATGCGTATTACTGATAATGTTTTTGTCCGTTCACCGCGAGAGAGCACAAGGTGAATTATGTTTCTGTAGTTCGATCTTTTGCGGAGATTTATTTTGTGAGCAGCACTGACGCAATTTCCTGGCTCACTTGGCGAAAAACTCGGTAATTTAGAGAATTTTCCAGTAATACGCACCATTTTATGCCGCTTGTCCGCAGTGTAAGTTCTTGTCATATCGTTATTAAAAATTCTGTTCGACCAATTATCTACAGTTACACTCTTATAATAATTACAGGTGGAACATCTGCTAATTCTGCATTTTTGTGAAAAATGTAGGGCCCCACATGGTTCACCACTTTTCGCTATTCTTGTCTATTTTTCTTATTTTTGTTTGGTTTTTCAAAATTCTCTCCGACCAATTATGTTCATATCCGCTATTATAACGATTACAGGTGGAACTTCGGCTAAATATTTATTTCAGCGGAAATGCAAGGCGTTACACAGTCCTGGCAGGGGGGGAGGGGAGGAGGGGGGGGCGGGGGGGTATTCGGCAAAGAATGCTACACATTAAAGGTTGCGCGAGTTTTCTGCGAGTTTGAAGTATCCCAGAAAGTTCACATTGCCACTTAGTTGACGCCTTGTCCGTGAAATTCTCATTTGCTCCACGTGGGTACGGAACTCTCGTAAATATTTTTTTTTTATCTCCAACGTCATCACAACATACCCATCCAGGCATATTGGCCAGGGATAGTGACAACAGCCGGAACAAGCTCACGACCTATTCAAATACACTTATGTCCGACCACGAAGGAGGAGCCACATTAGGAGCACACAAGCCTGCGGTGGTTAGCACTAAGCGACGTCTTATTCGTTCACCTTCTTTTTCTTCTGCTCATTGATTGTGGGCATCAACGCGCCGACGCTACACAGGTGGTGAGGCGCGCCGTAGTGGAGGGACCCGGATTAATTTTGACTACCTGGGGATCTTTAACGTGCGCCGAAATCTCGAACACATCGGTGTTTTCGCTTTCCGCCTCCATCAGAAAAGCGGCCGCCCTGGCCGGGACTCGAACCCGCGACCTTGGGCTCATCAGAAGGGAAATGTTGCCTAGGACAACTACCACCTGTGACAGAAACAATAAGTATTTTGGCGTAATAAGTGTTTTGTGCCTGCCCACCCAAGAGCAGCGCTAGTAATTAACGATGGGTGTAAAACATAGGTATATCTGCTTTTTTTGGTAAGACGGAACATCATCGCCCCGCTACAAAGGGTATACCAATAGCAATCATCATCATTAGTCAGTGTATAGTCCTGCCCACGCCTCGCCCTCTGTTTTTTACAGCGCTTGTTTATTATGTGGCTCTTCGGCTTAGCTGCACGAATATTCTCTAGTTTGGGAGCGTGACTTAGAACGTTGGAGCATTACCCCGTCGTATTCCTCACTCTCGGCTTTAATGTTGGTGTTTTATCTCCTTCATGATTCGTCTCAAAGCCCCACTTACCCCCTCACATCAATCCCATTTCCCAACTTCCGTTTGGCCACTCCTGGCACTCTCTGACGTACAGGAACATCGGTTTATAGCGAACAATGTCCGATTTGTGGCGCCAGGTGATTGGCGAGGGAGCGAGATCACGATAGATACGTACAGAAAACGTAGTGTTTTTTTTTTTCTGGTCATTGGGTGTAAAGCCTTACAGAAGTAGTCGTGTGGTGCGGGTCTTAGCCTTCGTAAATTATCGTCGAGATTTCGGCGAATAGTATTGACATAAGCAACAAACAGTTCAACAGCTTCTTGCTTGAAGCATCTGGAAGGAATCGTTGTCCATATATTTAAGAATGTGGAGGATCGTTTTGACATTCCTCACACCGTTCTTCCCCCCATTGGTCAAATCGACAATGTTCTTGATCTATAAAGAGAATATTTCGCCGTTCTCTGGGCGAACTTGCGCTATCTAATCAACGTGTAGTGTTCCGACATTCCTGGAAAGAGTCTCTTGAAATCGAGTCACATGCTGACGATATCGGCTTTGTGGTTGCGATACCAGAGATTTGCGACTCCAATTAATGGGAAAATTGCGTTGCTGAGCTTGATTTTATCACCCTAGTTGTTATGGGAGCTGGGGCGGCTACTTTATTGACAAACCTGGCCGCCTAGCTACAGTTCCTAGCCGAACTCCACTGGCGCCATCTACCGGGTCGCTTGGAATATTCTTTTGAGCGTCTGCTAACCAGGCTTCCCTGTCGGCCACCGTGGTCTCGGGATAGAGCATTCACTTAGAACGTAAGCTGCCTGGGTTCAAGCACCGGAATCTTTAATTTTTTAGAGCGCTAGACATTTTGGTAGCGTGAGCTACTACACTCGCCGAGGTTGAGCAGTTTCGTGTGGCTCCTGGAGAGCCGTGCTGCACATGCGCGAGCAGCAGTGACCTCACAGGGCGCACAAAACTTTGCTCGCTGCCCGGCGTCTCTCACTCACCCCACGCGCCCAGCGTCTTCGCCGACTTACGTTCCGCACGTGGCGGCCCGGTCCGCTTGATGATCATGCGAGGGGTGGCCGGGTGTGGAACCGACGGCTCGTGCGTCACAGCAACACCAGCGTCCGCCTGTAGAACCACCTTAGCTCTGGGGTGATTGGCGACGCTGCGTCGGAGCCGCTTGATAAATATTATGAGTCACATAATGCGTATACCGTGTGTGTGTCATTGAAACAGCAGTAAGCATGATGATCAAGCTAATCCTAGACAACCAGGTAAGCTAAGAATAACCAGCTGAACCAGCTCACCAGCTCACCAGCTGAACCAGAATAACCAGCTCACGCTACGTAAATCCTAGCATAGCCGAGGTAAGCCACTGCTATTTTTTTGCTGCAACATGTTTCCTTAGATCAATTATACTCATTCTTGACGAATATAAGGATAGCTCGGTATCTTTTAGGTCGGTTTATCCAACCAACACGTGTATTAGTCGTTCGATTCTTCTAGTACGGCACGAAAGACAGACGATCATTAGGTGCGTATAGACGTGCAGGTTTGTCAAGTACGCGGGGTGGATGGAGCTGGGAACTAGGGTGGCTGTACTCATATTAATTTTGTACCTCAGTGTATATAATATATTTTTATGTACTGGCCTCAAATATTCAAGAAGCGGGCAATTACCGTTCTATTTGTCAAGATAACGTTTTTTACTGCATCCATGGTAAAAACAGCGAAACATTTTATATTACAGAGGTCGCTCGGGAAGCACAAGTTGAATTCCAAAGACATTATGACGGCATGGCATAATAAGTCCGATGGTGGAAAGTACCACGTGATGAAAAACAACTGTCAAACGTGGATTGTAGATTTCCTTGAGACACTGGACGTACATTTACCTCCCAACATTCGGACGATTGCACAAGGGGTGCGTCACATTTGTTCTTTTCAGAAAAATTCGCGTCTACACTGAAAAACATTCAGGGTCCAGTGTAGCCCGAATGGGAGTTCATCTTTATGATAAAATTTGATCAAAGACTCCGCCAAATCCGTTATTCGTGTTACTTCAATGTATACCAAAGTAAAGCATCATGCCTACACCACTTATTAGAGGGAAGCTCTGACAGTTTAGAGGTAGTTTCAATGGTGCTTTGCTAACCCCGTTTCTTTTGCTGAAACATAATATTTTAAATCAGTTTTGAATTTTGATATGTTTTAATGGTGCTTTTTAGGCTACACGGCACCGTCAGTAATACCATTTGTATGGCTACTGCCTCGGCTTGTAAGAACATATCAAAGGATCGCGCATAGAGTTTCTGTCATTACAAAAAGTAAGCTTAAGGTTATCTGAGTCAGACAAGACCTTCTTGTAAGCAGTGCATCATGGGTCCTAGCTGCCTGCTGTCTGGAAACCCGTGCTTGCAAAAGTAAAAGTATTTTATTTCAGATGGAGGATGTGTTCGAGCAGCTGAAGCCAAATGACGCATTCTGGAAAATCATCGAAGACCTGAAGAATGCTTTTGAAGGCCGAAGTTCAAATCCGGAAACGAAAGTTGCTCCAAGTATGGCCAACGTAAGCATAAGATTGTCGAACAAAAAGCTTGCGTGTGGAGTTTGAGCACCACATTTTTACAGTGCTTGCTACACAACCTTTGTCTGCAAACAAATAAAAACTAAGAACTATGTGCTTGCAAGCAAATAAAAACAACTAAGAACTATGTGCTTACTCTGTAGCCTTGTGACGCTACATCCATTCAAAGTCTGGGGGATTATACGCGGCTGTAGTTACGTTACCCAGAAAACAATCACGATACGTTGGCACTAAAGTGCTGCTTTGTGGCTGATTTTCAATAAATTCCAGATGTATTTGCATACTTCACGTGGGTGTGAAGAAAATAGCTGCATCGTGATGGGATAAAATTACGGCTGGTAAAAGTGTACGGGCATAACTCCAAACATTCCTTTCTAAGATGGAATAAAAAATACCGGGTGCTCTACACTGTGCCTTCAACAATTTCCTTTCGTTTCGAATTTTGGCTATCACAAGACAGTAGCTGTGGGTATGTCAGGTGCTTAGCGTTCATTTGAAGGCCTCATCACGTTTATTTCATTCCGATTTTCTGTAAAATTAATTATCAAGATGTCACGATTTGCCCCGCATTCGTGAACGTGGGAGGGTCACGGTACCCTCCCGGCGAGTGACGACCCGCAGCTTGCTGGTGGTGACGGTGACTGGCCGCGAGCTACTGTGCGCGTCGGTGTTTGTTGGCCAGTCGTGCACTATGTTTCCCACCGAGCCTGGCGGGGCCACCGAACTTAGCGGCCAACGAAGATTAGGGTCGGGGGGCGCCACATACTTGTCACACAAGATTTGTGTGACAAGTGTCGTTCGTCATCTTGTGTCATTCGTCTTCTGTCTAAATTTGTTGCGCATTAAATTTGCACTATGGAGTACCAACTAACTCAAACCCTGACGTTGTTAAGATTTATCATTTCTGAAAAACCGGGCCGTTGTTTTATGAAAGAGAAAAACAGAGCCCGCCAATGAGCTTTCTTCTACTTTCGATGTACTATCTTTAGCGATTGTATCTCTGTAATGCTGTTATGCAACTACCGACAGACAGACAAGGAACTTTATTAGTGGTCCATGAGAGACTCGGATGCTCCCCTTTTCACATGGGTGATGAAGCCGCAGGCCGCTCCCACGTTGGAACGGGAAGGCCCATCTTCACCGCCGCATCATGGGCTCTCTTGACAGCCCACAACTGAGTGCTTTTTTTATCGGTACGAAAATATGAAGTATGAATGAAGGGTATTGCGAACGTCAACCAATAAGTGGCTGTTTTTCCCAAGACGGGAGAAATAGACACGAGATGGCACAGGTGAAAATACACACTATTCAACCATACTTCATACGCCGAAGCCTACACACCACAAAACCCTTGTATCTAAACAAATTCAGCTCAGTAAAGCATGTTACTGGGCTAGTTGATTCATTATACATATACGTAAAACTGTGCATACGGGCGGGACAAGAAAAAAAAGACAGGACGAGCGCAGATCTGCCCTCGTCCTGTGCTCGTCGATCTGTGCTCGTCCTGTCTCTTCTTTTCCTTGTCCCGTCCGTATATGCGCAGTTTTACGTCTAAACAAAAAAAAACCAAAATAACCACTCAATAGCCCAGCTACATAGCCGCTACTAATGCGCCATTGCCTCTACAATGTGTACGGGTCCGCCCTACCGACTGAATGCGTAAGTCACTATGCAGAATAGCCGTGCACCACTGTTGGAGCTCTGTGGGTTGTGATGTTACAACCCCTCCCTTCCCCGGGCAGCTGAAGTCGGGGCAGCAAGACGAGGCAATTTTCACAGAAAACATTGCCGAGTTCATGGCAGCAAGGCCTCATGGTGGATTGAGAATCCAGGCAGAGCTAAACACAGCTGCGTGAACGTCGCGTCCGCGGATATGGGGGCACAGGACTCGACGTCTCGGAGAGGACTGGAGAACAGGTTCACGCTCCACGGACTCATGTGGTGAGGCCGAGGGAAAGAACCAAGAAGCAGGAGTACTGCTGGTCGGCTTTTAGCCACGCTTCTGTGCGTCAGCGATATCTCTACGACCTTGCTCTCGTCTGAAGTTTCTTGAGGCACTTAGGAATTAAACCGTCCCACCACCTCAACGGAGTTCTCAAGCTTTTTAACAGCGAAGCTGTTGAGCAAATCATTTGTGTAATTATTTTGTAATTTTATTACTATTCCTGTTAAATACAAATAGTAGTAATGAATAACACTATTAAAATACCATTATTTTTTTTATTACCTGCGATGACGCATTATTTTTCTGTTAACATGCCGTACTGATGCGACTGCTCGATTCAGGAGCGCACGCGAAGACTAGCGGCCGGGCTCATCGAGGTGTTAGCAACAGACATGTGTACCTGGTAGCGTGAGAATTGTAGGAAAGCGGAACTACTTCCACTTTGTAGCTATTGCCCCAGATTTCTTGCCAATTGCCAATTGCCACTTCGTAGTTATTGCCAATCACCGCTCAAGGAGACCCATTGTGTTAATATAGAACCCATCAGGATAAAAAATAACGCTGTCAAGCTTCCGTTATAGTCTTTCCGATAACACGTGCACCAGAGCTCATGCACAAGGACGCTATTTCTGGCGGGCGGTGCAGAGGCAGCAAAAGGGCGGGTGATAATTTATAGCATCCGTTTAGGGTCTCGAAAAAAACTTTAGTTGGCTCCTTCAATGAGTCTTAAAGGTGCCTTAATCAATCACCGTGTAGTAGGATGGTATCGTAGTGCTCACAAGGCCGCTCAGGCCCCCTTTACAGCGATTTTATCGAGAAGGGTGATTGAATAGCCTTCGCCTGGTGTGAAATTTTCCTGCTTGCCCACCTACTGGCTGAGACATCAGAAGAGAAATATAAACACGATAGACTTTCTTGGGCTACCTAAACGATAAATTTTTGGTCTGTCTGTCTGTCTGTCTGTCTGTCTGTCTGTCTGTCTGTCTGTCTGTCTGTCTGTCTGTCTGTCTGTCTGTCCGTCCGTCCGTCCGTCCATCCGTCTGTCTGTCTGTCTGTCTTTTAGACAATATATGTGTGCCAACCCGGAAGTGCCAACGTTTATGGGGTACACACGTTGACATGGTTTTTACGATAGCAAACAAAAATTTCGGGTTTAAAACAAGATAACTACAAAAGGAAACAAAACATGTTTGCTAGTGCTGTTACCAAAAACGTAAAGCCAATGCCAGGCCTGTGAAACCTGCTGAACAATGGAGCTGCCTTCGGCACGCTGGCGGCCACCTGCCGCAGGTGCGGGGGTCACTCACAACGCCACTCGCAGCGGTGTGTACGTGCTCGAAGTTGACCCACGTAGGTCTGGTAGTTTATGAGTGCGAAAATGTGCGCGGGTAGTGAGCCGAGATCACGGACTGGGCGGCGGTCTTATCGTCTCGAGAGCACCTCTGGGCGCGCGCTAAGGTTCTGAAGGTGGCAGGATGGTGGTGGGTGCGTACCATAGAGTGTCATACTAATACATACTAGAGGAAAATGTGGCTCTGCAATCACTGGCTGTCGCGGGCGCTGCCCTTGCAGCTAGCGAAATTCCGCGCCTACTTGGCTCGACTAGCCACGAGGCTCCTTTGTTTTCTCAAAGCCAAAATCAACAAAAAAATGGTAGATTTTTAACTTGTTCATCTTGCACCACGCTTCTAAATATTCTCTGACAAGAAAAATCTTTATGGTGATTCATTTTTCTAATAACAAAACAAATTTCAATTATCTTTTACGGTAATATCGTTGCATTTTTTGTAGCCAGAGAGAACTTTCCAGTCTGTTCATGAGCCATGCCAAGGACAAGTGGAACTTGCCTCCCGGTACATGACGGAACGCTTGCTGAAGCGCGGCTCACCCAGACAGTGGTGCCAGATTTCCTTCCAGTATACGCCTCGAGCGCGGCCTGTAGGGGCGCCACTGAAATCCCCCTAGCGGCCCGTTTCGAAAGCAGCCGCGGGAGTCTCCGTCCCTCCCCACAATGGCCGTTGCTTTTGCGGCACGTTCACGACTGAGATTTACCGTTTGTAGGCGCTTGAAACACATTTTTATGTGGAGCACTCACTCTTTTCGCAAATGCGGCACATTTACGAGAGTGTAAATGTGTCTGACGCGATCTTATTCTGGCACATTCGGTCTGTACAAGCACCAGGTGTGCGTCACAGGTCGGCGTCGCGAAACCGGGATATGTATATGGAGATAATTGTGATTCCACTTCCCTGAAATTTACTAACAGTGTGCCTGTAAGCATAGTTACCTCAAATGGTCATGCTATGGCTACACACTACGACATAAATCAGTTTTGTGCACTTATATAACCACGCCAGTTATGCTTGCCAATATCATACCTCAGATATTGATCACTACCCTGGACATAAATTTCACGAACATTGTACGAAATAAGTACGATGGATAATCCAAAATTACACCGGGGATCAGAGGACAACAAAAAATTAATGTTAGGGCGTCTTGTCGTGAGCTGAGCGCCCGCAAACATTTAAGTTGAGTTCAAGCTTCTTAGTAACTTGAAATCCCAAATAAAACTCTCTAAAGTAAACTATTTTACGAGAGCGCTACCCAACTTTTGAAAAACGTCTCCCCAGAAGTTCTGGAACTACCTCAATCCCAAAAACCGTAATAGGCACGCGGCCCCGGAAGAAAGCAAAGATAAAGCAAACTCGCTAAATAACTATTCTCAATCTGTTTTCACGGTTGATGACGGAAATGTGCCTGATGTGGACATTTGCAACCACCAACATATTGAATCACTTGTTGTGACAGAGTCCGGAGTGCTTAATTTGTTGTTAAAATTAGATACTAAAAAGGGTGCCGGTCCGGACAACTTGCCGAACGAATTTCTTAGGAGATATGCTGAATGGGTAGCCAAATACTTGTGTATACTTTTCAATAAGTCCCTATCAACCTGTACCCTCCCCCAAGAATGGAAAATCGCAAAGGTAGCCCCTGTTAATAAATCTGGTAGCGAAGCTGACCCATCAAACTTCAGACCCATCTCATTAACCAGCACAACCTGCAAACTACTGGAACACATAATTCTTAAACATCTGACATTGTACCTTGAACAGAATCACATCTTATCTCCGTTACAACACGGTTTTCGCAAAGGACTATCCACAGTTACCCAACTGGTTGAACTAATTCACGACATCTCTCTCAATGTAGACTGCAGAAAACAAACCGATTTAATTCTATTGGATTTCTCAAAGGCTTTTGATCGGGTGCCACACAAAAAACTTGTAAAAAAATTAGAAGCAACAATAGGCACAGGTCCACTTACTGACTGGATAGACAATTATCTGAGTAACCGAACGCAGTACGTGCAAGTCAATCGCGAAAGTTCTACCATAGCCAATGTTACGTCAGGTGTACCACAGGGCAGTGTTTTGGCGCCCATTTTATTCCTGATCTTCATTAATGATTTACCTGCTGGCATTGGTGTTTAATGTGAGGCTTTTCGCCGATGACTGTATACTTTACCAAGAAATTACCGCCCCAGAAGATCATGTAAAATTGAGCAATGCCTTGCAGTACATATCTAGCTGGTGTGCTCTCTGGCAAATGACCCTGAATGTTAAAAAATCTGCTCTCTTGAGGATAACCAGAAAAAAGAATGTATCTGAATTCGTTTACGTTATAAATAACTCTCCCCTTCCGGTAGTGACTGAACACAAATATCTAGGTTTAACTTTAACACAAGATTTTAGATGGGATATCCACATTAGCCATGTCACATCAGCTGCATTACAACGACTGTTTTTCCTTCGTAGAAGTCTCGGTTCTGCACCACATGAAACGAAACTTCTCACCTACAAAGCATTCGTCAGACCCGTCTTAGAATATGCAAACGTCGCGTGGTTTCCCTTTACAAACAATCTCATAAATGCCTTAGAACGAGTACAACGAAAAGCGATAAGATTTGTTTATAACAAGTACAAAATAACAGACCCACCCACAAAACTTAAAAAAAAAAGCAGGTCTCTCAACAATAAAAAACCGCGCTAAACTGGCACGTCAGAAATTCCTGTATCAATTAATTCACGAACAGCTAAACATAGACAGTTCAAAGTACCTGTCAAACGCAGAAACGAGGCCAACACGACAAAAGCATTCACAGACACTGAATGAATATCAGTGCCGTACTGACTGTCTGAAATATTCTTTTTTTCCACTAGCAATTAGTGAGTGGAATAATTTGCCAATCAGTATAACAAACAGTCAATAATATGAAACTTTTTCATCCCTGCTTGAATGTTACTTATTGTCTTTGGAATGACAAACTGAGTTTTTTTTGTACACTGTTTGAAGTGCTATTTTTTTTTTCTCAGTACTAGTTGGTATTGATGTCCTATGGTATTGATGTAGTTATAATTGTAGTGATGTAGTCATAAAATGTATTGCAGTCGGTTTTGTTTCACTCCTATTGCAATATTTCAGTGAGTATCCTTTGTATAAATCTTGCACTTCCACAATGTATGTGCCCTTCCTGCAATAATCCCTAATTGGGATTGGCAGTATGTGTAAATAAATAAATAAATAAAATATATGCTACATATATCCTCCGCGAGCAGCGCGGAGAACGGTTTCTAGAGTAATGCGCGTCCGCGACTAAACGTTTATTCGAAGCATAGTCATATGACGCAGGGAGCCTGCAGAATCAAGCTCAAACGGAAATTAGAGGGCCTTATCAGATATCGCACTCTTCTAACGGCACCTTTTATCAGTTGTGAACTTGTATACCTCGAAAAATGCATCCGCGAGTGATCAGCTGTTCGTTGAAGTCTAAAAACTAGAGTAAGGTGGATGCGTAGCGTGTGTGTTTGATTACCAAAACGTTCATTTCTTGATTTCGCTCCGCATTGGTACACAAGCGTCCGCCCCCACCCCCCCCCTCCCCATGCCTCGCGAACGCAGTGCATTTCGCACACTAGTTCGTCTCTAGAGTCCTACACGGCTTAAGTTTCGACGATCGTCTTTAGCATTTCAGAAGCTACACTTTTTCTTTTTCATTTCCCTACGAGCTTCTTCCGGACTTGAAGACCATTTATTTTTCCTTGGTTTAATTAACTTTTCTTGGTTATTGCTCTAAGGCATGCGAGAGTGCACATCTCTCACGACGCAGGGCCTTGGAATATACTTAACATTTTCGCTTGGCTTATATTCTTATAAAAGGCACAAGTTATTGTCAGGTATTGGGTAATCAAATCCCCGAAATATATTTTTCTACGACGTATATATACGAAAAGAGGCCGCATTCGTCTTCCGTGGTGCAAAACGAAACACACCTCTCACTGTGTTAATATCAGGTCTACACGAGGCTGCAATAAAATTCACTTGTACCGCACGTATTTGGAGGAGACAGCGGTGGTATGCTGCGGCCGTCGCCGACGCCCGTAACAGCGGCCAAGAAGGGCGAAGACCGCGTTCCCGGATAGCTACTGTTGGCGTTTGAGCACCCTACCAAGAGCGCAGCGGCTTCGTGAAGAAAAATGTTCCTCACGTTCCGCAGTTGCAATCCTCTCTTGGCAGCCTCATCTGCTTTTTCATTGCCTATGATGCCGCAGTGGGTAGGGATCCACTGCAGTATCACGCGGTGTCCGGCGACACAAACTAGATGATTTAGGTACGAGACATCGCGGGATATATGTTCGTGAATGCTGAAGCAGCTGGCACGTCGAAGAGTTTGCAGTGCTGCCTTCGAATCCGTAAAGATTACCCACTGTGCTGGCTGCTGGCGGAGAATGTAGCGAAGTGCTTGTTTGATGGCATGAAGCTCAGCAGATGTAGATGATGTTGGGCGCTCAAGACGGTACTGAGAGTGCTTGGCCGGTGGATGTAATGAAGAGCCCAGAATAAACTGCAGTCAGGCGTAGATGAATCCATCAGTAAAAATGTGGGTCATACGAGAGTATATGGTCACTTATATGGGCAAGTGTTAGTTGAAGGAGGCATATCTGAGGCATAACTTTTTTGATGTGAGGTCCAGGTATGCTTAATTTTCTCCATAGGCTAGCAAAGGAGCTTGTTTTCAGGGGAAGAAGCACCTTCTGGTCTCTCCCGCAAACCAGCACCCATTCCTGCATCATGTCGACTCAACTTTGGCACTGAGGTTACCGGGAGCGACGCTTCCACGTCGCTAGGAACTTTGCTCCATCGCTTACGTCTCACGTGGCGCTAACACATACCTACCGCTATCGCCTTGGCCTAACCTCGAACCCCTATTGTGACAACTGCGGTCACCAGAACCGTTAAGCACATTTACTGGAGTGTCCTACATACTATCAAGCAAGAAACAACCTCGCACAGAAGATCGAGTGCCTCAACTCACATTCCTTGACTTTAAAAGCACTTCTGGGGACCGATGGCCATCTCCCTCCTCGCAGCGTAAAGTGGCTAAACCGCATTATTTGAAATATCTCAATGACATCGGCGTCGCTGAGCTGATATAGGACTAGACCATTCTTGCACTGCACAACCGCCCATAGACTTTTCACGTGTCGCACTGACGGACCCCAACGCACACGCTTCCTCCTTTTTTTTTCCCTTCTTTTATTTTCTCCTTTCTTCTCTCTCTTCCACCTTTCTTCCTATTGCAACTTTTTTTCCCTCCTCCCGTACCCCGCAGAGTAGCATGTCGGCGTTAACATGCCGGCAGACCTCTCTGCTTTCCTCTAATAAAGAGCTTTCTCTCTCTCTCTCTCTCTCTCTCTCTCTCTCTCTCTCTCTCTCTCTCTCTCTCGCATCTCGCAGCGGCTTTTGAAGACCCCTAAACGTACTAGTATTTACTTACAGACGTCACCATAACAAGTTTTTTAGGGTGTTGAAGGGCAAAAAGAAGCGAATGAGAACCAAAACACTGCATAAACCCCTATCAGCCGCGCAGCGCTAATTCCGTCAACACCACGGAGGAGCGGCGGCAGGCGGCGCAGCGATCGCAAAGCTCGAGGCGTATATATTACAGTAAAAACTCGTTAATTCGAACTCGGTTCATTCGAACTTCCGGTTAACTCGAACTCACTCCCTCGAACGTGCCGATATCCAGAACGGTTAATTCGAAATGGGATTTCCTGATTTCCATCGCTCCTCGCAAAAGTCGGCTCAGAGTGATTACAATGTGTTGCAAGTCCAAACCAAACAATATTTACTGGCGATGCGAAACAACGAAACAGGAAACAACAGCGTGGCGCGCGTGCTCCGCTCCTGCAACAGCTTATTTCGCTTCTATAAAGGGCGCCGCGCCACCAGCGCCAGTGCTCCGGCGCATGCCATTATTATTTATGAAACATTATTTACTGAATCGCCCGCCACAAACGTGTAGTAGCGCCTAATTCGCGGTGGCGAGTCCAGAGGGGGCTTCTTTGGGTTCTGCCCGCGCAGAGTGGCGTGATTTTCATTCATTCTAGCGGCCGCCCGCTAATTCGAACTCCGCTTAATTCGAACAATTTTCTGGTCCCCGTCGAGTTCGAATTAACGAGCTTCTACTGTAATATGAAACTCTATGGAGCGTACAGCTGAAGGAACGGACCCTTACGATCATGTACGGTAACCTTGCTTCACTACGGAAGTGGTGACTTTCGTGACTTCCGCAGGCTGGCCGCAACCTCCCACAGAGGCGGGGGTCGCTACACCACCACTCGCCGGTATATATACACGTGCTCGAAGCTCACCCACGGAGGTCTGCTAGTTTGTCGGTGCATATATATGGAGGTAAACGTGCGCCGCTTGCCGAGATCTTTCACTGGACGGCCGTCGTGGTGGTGGAGCCATTTCTCGGCCCAGCGGGGTGGGTGCCTTTGCCTGGACGGCCGTCGAGGCGGTGGCGTCATCTGTCGGCCCAGCGGGGTACCTTCACCTGGCGGCGTAACTGACATCATGAGCGGGCATTGCGAGTCCCTAAACAGCTCCGCTTCTTACTCCTGGTCTGCTTTTGTTTTCTTATTGCGCGATTCTACCTCACAAATAACTACCCGGCCTGTCGCAGCTTTGAGGCGTTCAAGGAGTCAATTCATGACATTTTTAAAATACTATACGTTCTAGCCTTTAGGGATTCTGATTGGGGTCCCTGCTCATTTCTAGATTGTGAGGCTTTTCAGGGCAGAGAAACAGCGACAATATTTAGGGGGAGGGATTGTAGGCAGCGTTATTTGTTCATTAGGCCTCGGTCTGGCAATCTGCTGACGCTCTGTCCAATGAATATTTCCAAGTCGCTTTGCTCCTCTTCTCTTCTCAAGAGCAAGCCACTCTTTTCAATTAGGGTATACTCAGAAACCTGTCGAAGTATGGAGTGTTCGTCATAATTACTTTTGCATTGTGGTCATAAATGTAGAGTGGTTGTTTCACCTCATCCGAGGAGCTGTAAAGGTTAGGGTGGTGTGGTGGACCTAACCGTTCGCTCCTCTTAAGGTGCACTTACAGGTAAAGTGATTCCTCAGATAGAAAATTTTGACAACCGTTAGTTGGACCCAGCATGTATATGCCCGGGTGAACCGCCGAGTTCGAGAATAGACAATATTCAGCATAGGTGCAGAGCCACACGGCTTGTCCCCGCATTATACCCCTGTAGAAAAGGCAACTATAGACCCTTTGCAAAATGGCCCTAGCGCATAGCTGAAGAGCATTAATCCACTCCGGCAACACTGTGCACCGCTATCATGAAGGAAGCGAGAAGGCAGCAAACCACCCGCCGCGCTAAAATGGCTTAACCGCAGCGTAAAGATGTTCTCCCCATAATTTGGAGGGAAAACAATCTTGATGCCCTTCCTTTGAAGGGCACCATATTCTAGGAAATTATTCGACGAGTTCATCGTCTAGCAGGCCCCACGAGATCCTGCAATTTCAGCGTGTAATACCGTCGCCTGTGATGTTGAACAGCATCGAACGAACGCAGGATTTGTTACTAAGAACAAGTAGCCTTACCGCTGCCAACGTATTAGTTCATCAAGTTGTAATTTTGTTTATGCAAGGACTATGAGGCGGCCGTTCTTTACTGAGCGCTTACTTTGCGACTGTTGAAACTTTCTAAACCGCTCGTGGAGAGGACGAAAGCATACATGAAGACACTGCTCTTGCCTCCGCGAAATGTTCCAAACGATCTTCGCTGCCTTGCAGACAGTAAAATATTCTCCCTCATCTCTCTATATTACTGCGATCCACCCTTCTTTCATCTGTATGTCAATTGGAAACACATAATAGGACACCAGAGAATAAGTTATGAAACTGGCTCAGTGCTCATCCACATCAATGCTTAGTCGATGTAAGAGGGCACTTACTGTTGGTCCCCAGGGTTTTTAATAAAAACCGCGTGATCGACTTGACATAAAAAGGCTGGGAAAAGTCTGCGCAGGTATTTTTGGTAAAAGATTTAACGGTGTTTCTTGCAGTTTTTCTCAGTCCCGCCTGGCCCCGCTTTTTTGTTACAAAGTTACGTACCAACCGGACCATGTTTCAAATGTACCATTTATTGTTGTTGAAGTCAGCCACCGGGCAACTGTAAGTATGGAGCAAGGTGAGAGGGTGTTTGAGAGGACTGAGATAGATAAAAGTCCGCATTTCCTTCAGATATGGAGGATGTTCGAGAACCTACGACAAAGGTCATATTTCGGAAGAAGACCTGACAATACACCTCGTCTAAGGCATGCTCAGGCTGATGTAGCGGACGGTTGAATCCCAGCATTACCTTGTGGAAGAGGCGCCTACCTTCATGAGGCGTTTTGAGGTTCAGGGGTGGAGGACGAGGTATTGATCGTATGGCAGGGTCAGCAAAAGAAAATGCCCTGCAAACTATACTTCTCTCTCTAACTTACCTCCAGTGTCTCCGAACAGATAATCTATAAAACCTGCGGTTAAAAATTTTTCCAGAGCTACAGAACAAAGGTAAAATTACTGAAAAAATGACCATAATTATTGGCTTATTTAATGAATGAAAGCTATTACGTCACTTTTTGAGTGATTAATCTATATTTTTCTTGGTTTTGTCAAGTATTAGCCAACACCCTGGTGTAGCAAAATGCCCATATGTAGAAGTAGTGCGTGCATAAAATTTCTTGTACTGTGTAGGTACGTATAATCACGTCTGTCCGCATGTTATATGTCTATGTCGGTACGTTTGAATGTGTATGTACGTAGGTGCGTAAGCGTGTATGCATTCATGCATGCATGTAAGTGTATGTGTATGTTGGTTTGTATGCATATATGTATGCAGGCAATATATATGTGCCGAATTTACAAATGTATGAAAATTTGTATCTACGCAGGTACGGATGTATGCAGGTAGGTGGGTAGTCTCTCATGATAATTCAAACGTTTCTGCACGCCGAACTGGTAGCCTGTGAGCGAATGGCGATCGCAATAATTAAACTTTCAGCCCTCCACCCTTACACAATACGAGCTTTGGTATATTACGCTGTACAAAGTAAATATGCTTTTGGTTGGGTGACACTAAATGCGGCGACAACAAGTGTAACAAGAGAATTTGTAACAAGGCTAATCACTCGAATTTTTGGACAAAACGTTTTGATGCATAACTTAGCATTGCGCAAAAAGGACTAACGCTTCAGGGCGTTCACTCGTATCACGTGCATGGCACAGAGTCTACGCAGTCTTTGACGTCGTCTGTCACATTCTTGAAGTAGTCCACTAACTTGCGGATCATCTTCAACCGACTGAAGGCACCGAAACTTGTTAATGTCCGAGCAGCCGTTCTCGTAGTCCTCGTACTCGAGGTCGTACGCGGCGATTCCAAACTTGAGGTGCGCGTTCTTGGCCTTGACATCGCAGAGCTGTTGGAATGAAGCATGAAGCAAGTTCTCAGAGCATCACAACACAGAAAAGAAACAGTGCGACTTGCAGAACATGCATTCACGGGAAGTTAACGCGAACGTAAAAAATGTGCACCACTACTTCTGGGGCTGATATGACCCCGTCATTTGCCATTATAAATGAAAGTTGTCAAGGCAGTTTAAATGAGTACATCACATATCCGGAGCTCTTCTCGCTTTTAGGAGATATTTCCTTGCTTGCTTATGCTGTGAACGCGCCGTTAAGGGATTCCCCACCAGGCTACGCTGCGTATTAAGCTCAAGTTGGCGTTGTTTTTAAGAAAGGCGTATGAACAGCTCCCTGACACATTTATTCTTGTATACGCGGTGGTACCGTACTGTTCTTTTGAAAAAAAAAAGCTCAGAAAAGCACCAATTTGTAGTTTCGGCACTCACAATTTCTGATGTTACGATTTTCAACGCGGAAACAGCCAGTGCTTAGACCGTTTTTCCTGCTTCTGACACTTTTTCTCCTTGTACACAACTGCTGCACCACAAGTGGTATATTTGGATTGTAGGCACTGCACTCGGCTCTTACGAGCCAGTTTTAATGCTGAGCATTAGTTTCATAATTTTAGGAACCCCTCCTCCATTGTTAATGTGCCCCCGGAAGTGGTTCACGGCACAAACCTTTCCACGTACGTATGTCAATTCCTTGGGCCTTGCCTCCTGTGTGCTTCACTAGATGGCGCAAGTTGTCGTAAGGGGAGAGTGGCGCTTACGTTTGTATCATCAGGTGAAATCACGACCCGAGGCAGGAGAAGCAAGAAATAAGATTTAGAGCAGCGAAAAACACGTCCTTTTCACCGTCCGTGTCTTTCGCTGCGCTAAATCTTATTTCTGTAATACGAACCAACTCGCCTAGTTCGCTCCCGACAAAGTACCATGTCATACCACAACGCGCCGGAACGTGGGAAGTGACCTGGTTCAGAGAAACCGCGTTCACCACTGACAAGGCGAAAAGTAGATCGAGCGGCGCAGGAGCGACCTGCACGGCAAGCAGTCGCAGTTAAGGGGCCATGTTCGCAAAGTACGAGGTGGGTTCATTACAAATACTGCTTGGCCGTAATACCAATTTTATGAACTTTATCGCAAACTTCAAAGAATTAATCTAGATATTCAAGAAAACAGATAAAGCAGCGGTGGCTCCCCAGCACTTCACGGCGACGTTTCTACTACACAAAATCTTGTTCCTGCTATCGGCGGCAGCCGAGATAAGCCGTCACCAAGAGACATATGACTTGGCGACTGTAGTGAGTCCTCTAGTTCCGTTCGATTGTTTCATTTGAATGATAACGTTCAGTGTACACACTGATAACAATGTTCTTTATGCCAGCTGTAACTGCGTCATTGCCACCTATAAATTGTCACAATAGCGTGAAATTTGAGTTTTTTATACTTCTATGTGTTTCGGTTGCGGGAACGTCTTCCGTGGCTGGAATGGAGGTGAGCGAGTTAGCAAGGGCAAGTGCTTTCAAATTGAACAAAGCTGCCTTTTGTTCAGTCATAAAGCAGCGAACAACCAGCGAACACAGCAGCGCATCAATATATAGGCTTCAGAGCAATCGGAAGCTACGAGAGCAAAAAGCAGTAGAAAGGAGGCGATGGAGGCAGTGAGGACACTGCATAACACAGCAACGTTTGGTTGTACCGCTAAACGAAGTGACATAACTCAGCCCTGAACAAGTCGACATAACGCTGAGTGGACCAATCGGCGACGAATATACATTTCAAAACAATGGGTTAGATGCCCCATAGTTTTCATTTCACACCTTAACCTCCGCCTAAAGAGACCCTGGAACACTTTTTTTTCATCTTTTTTTCTAAATCCCAAATGCTCTCAAGAACGTAGTGAACACGCACATTCAGTACCTTTAATAGGGAGTGGCGAAGTACCTACTCTATGCCAATTAGATGACTTGTAAACCTGCTGTACATATTTTTCTGTATTTACCGAGCCTTGGCGTTCATTCAGCACTAGAATTAAGTCATTGCAGCACTGTTGCGGCTATTGGTCGCTTCCTTTCTGTTGCAGCAATAAACGCATTCGCTAGTCACTTTAAAAAGAAAGCTCCACAAGCAAAGAAGAAACGGACACCACGCAGTGCCGCTACGTGCTGTTGATAACTCAGCTTTGACAGTGCTTCCCGACTTGAAGCAAAAAGTGAAAGCGTTTAGCGGAAGTGTTGCAGAGTTCCTTTAGAACTCAATTTCTATTTTATATTCTCTCAAAGCGCACCTTTTTGCAAATGGCTCTTTCGTTGTCGTACACGAACATGTCGTATTGCTTGGTGTCGTACGTATAGACGGCCTCCCAGCGCTGGTCGTACTCGAGCTTCGGCTGGTACACGGGGTGTGCGCACACCTGCTCGCCAAAAGCGCAAACCGAAGGGTGGTTACGCATACGAGAACTGTTTCCGCTCCTATGTACGTTAACGACGTTTAAATCTTTAAAAAGCAGCGCTATTAGACAGCACAAAATGAAGGACATGGCGCTGTGTCTCGTGCTTCTCGTTTAACAGCGCTTTTATAACGCAAGCTACACTACGCTACTTCGGGCAGTCTTCGCGGGGTGACCAGTTTTGCCCTTGAGCGGTAGAGGTCAAACCACACCCCCTTTTGGCAGTGCCCGGCACGGCCGGAGCAGCGATCCGATAACGGGGAGAGATAGGCGACAGGGTAGAGATATGCGAGGAGGGAAAGGAGACGTGCGCGGTAACCTGCGCGGGACGTGGATGAGGAAGGCAAGGAGGCCGACGCAGCGATAAGCGCTCGCTACGAAGGAAGGTCGCGAGGCCACGCGCGGCGTAAACCCGTGTGCGATATAGGAAGACGAACGTCCAGCTGTGGTCCCTCGTAACGCGGCGAGGCTTAAACAACGCCGTGAGGCGAAAAAGAGGAAAAACGCTACTGTTGTGTACAGCTTCGCTACCTTGAAGTCTTGCGCATCAACGTGAGCTTCTTCATTTTTAATGCGAAGCTTCCTCTGCCTGACTGCTTGCGATGTGGTGACGACAGCGCATGGCAGTAAGTCCATTTACACAATGGGTTTTAACAAAAGAGACGTGATGATGATGATGATAAATGTGCTACAGGAAAGCTAACAAGGGAAAAACGCGACTCGTGGTGCGACTCGAATCTAGGCCCCTCGCGCTACAAAGCCGACGTCGTTGCGATTGCGCCATAGTCTCGTTCGGGTCGTTCAGCATTTCCTTTGGGTTCGGCTGCGCCATAGAGTTTCATACTAATATATACTAGAGGGAAATCTGGCGCCACTGTCTAGGGGAGCCGCGCTTCAGCGAGCGTGCAGTCATGTACCGGGCAGGCACGTCCCACTTGTCCTTGGCATGGCTCACGAACAGGCTGAAAAGTTGGCTTTGGCTGCAAAAATGCAACAACATTACTGCAGAAGATTAATCGAATTTGTTCTGTTATTATAAAATAAAAGCTCCAGAAAGATTTATTTGTCAGGGATTATTTAGAAGCGTCATGGAAGATGAACAAAAAAAACAATGTAACCCCTTTTGGCTTCAAGACGAAAAAGAAGCCATGTGGCCAACCAAGCCAAGGAGGCGAGGAACGTCGCTAGCTGCAATGGCGCCGCCCACGGCGGCCCGCGAATGCAGCGCCAGATTTCCCTCTAGTATATATTAGTATGAAACTCTATGGGCTGCGCCGACGTTGGCTTTGCACTCAAGCTAAGTGGACTTTAGCTTAACCACATTCCTAAGTGGAGTTTGGTATCGGACGTTGCCAGGTTGAATTTGGAATTTGGGAACGCGAATTCTGGACTTTGATTTAACCCAGTTTGCATGAAGAAAGCTTCGGGTTTCAACCATCTGTATCCTAAGAAAGGGAATTTGTTTTTTTTTTCTTTTCGTACCATGTATTAGAAAGCCTGCATTGCTCGCGACATTCCGGCATGTCAGGCACGTGAAACGGTAAGTGCAGTTACACGGAGTTCAATTATTCATCAGAACGTTTCGATTGATTATACGACGAAGCAACGATTGTGAGCTCCTTGATTAGTGACACTGCATAACTATGCTTTAGCTCAATGAAGATTGCTTGCTCAAAATGAATAAACACGCCTCTCACCTCCGTGTACGCCCCGAAGGACTTCACATGAGCGTTATGCTCGCACTTCTCCCCTATTCGCAGTTGGGACTTGTAAGTAGGGATGTGAACCAGCGGCCCTTCATGCCCACAGAGATCAACCACTTGGCCCTCCCGCCGGCCGCCTGGGCGCTCTCAGGGCTTTCGCCGCCATTGTCTGCAAAGCGATGTACAACGTTCAGGTCAAACTAACGGTCCAACGGTCCACGAGGTCTGGCTTAGCTATGAACTTGCCCCATTCACGAGCAACACTGTTCCCGCTGAGTAGACGTTTATTAGAGCGACGCTGTATATGGCGCACTGATGGCGTCGATGTTCGAGTGCAACGCAGTGCAGGAACGCCATCTTTACACAATAGGTTTCACAAAAGGACGACCGCGATAAACAAAGGATGGCTTCCCGTGGTCGGCATCGAACCTGGGTCCTTCGCGTTATGAAGCCGACGTCTATCCGATTGCTCCACTCCGACACGGTCGAAGCTGTTTGGAATTTGAGCTTTGACTTTGCCCAAGTTTGATAGGAGAAAGCTTCGCGTTTTAGCCATATTCCTCTTAACGCATAAGCCTTGATTTTTTGGGACTAACTTCGACCAGTCCACACAAATAGATGTTCATAGTGAAAAAATACCGACTCAGCTCGTGACAATCGACATAGCTCACCAGATCGTAGATGTAGCTCGTGGAAGTATCCGGCTTGGAGAGGAGAGTAGGCGGCACGACCACACAGTCAGCAACCTATTGTCACCGAATGCGTAGTGACCTTGCGAAATGAACAGCGTGGGAGCGTAAATGTCCCTGCGATGGAGTAAGAAGAGAGATGATAGACAACGTGGGCTGCTTATATAAAAAAAGCTGCTAGTTTTATACACTACTGCATCCGGTGCAGGGTCATATGCATTGGACTGGCAATACTGACTTTACAATCAGTATGTCCTACTGCTTACGAAGACGTGCAAATGCTTTATGTGGTAGTGCTAGCCATGTTTGCAGCTCAGAAAACCACACAACGCAGAATCCAAGGCAGTCGATAGTACAATCAGCGCCCTGAGCCAGCAGACAGTCCGGAGGTTCGTGCTGTGATATAATCAAAACAAAAAAAAATGTTTAATGGAATACTGACACAAAATTTCCGTGTTACGTTTTTTTTTTTGCTTTTATGGGTTGACTACCGGAATCACTAATCACAGAATGACACATCAGGCGGTCGGTCGCAGCGTAAATATTTATTGATAGCTTCGTTATTGTGTCAGTTTCGGTTTCGACAAAACCAAACCGAGGCAGCCACCATGACAGGAGAGCACTCGTGACGTCACGCTCTTGTCGCACTCACTGCGCGCATCTCCATCATCTCCACGCGCCGGGTAGCATGACGTCAGTCCCAAAACCGTGACTTGATACCCACCCCAAATCAGCGCGTGCCAACCGCAGCCAGCGCGTTGGCCACGTCACGGGGGCCCTCACGTCGGCAGTTTGATCCAGGAGGAGTAGATGGCTACATGCTGATGCCGATTGCGGAAGGGTATCCTGTATGAGCTTTCTCGTGTGCGCAGAGAATAAATGGAGGTAAAGTATGTTATACTGAACGGTTACTGTTTGAAACTTTTGGGAGTATCTCCATAAGCAAAGGACGACTTTTTTATAATTTTCTCAGCTTTGAAATTTCGTGTCAGTATTCCTTTTATTTAGCACACTTCTCACCCCTATAAGCATTGGTAACGGTTTACGACTCCTCCATACCGAGCATGAGCTTAAACTGCGCTGTTCTACAACACAATAAAAACCGTTCCGACCATGAAGTAGGTTGGCAGCATTACAGAACAAGCAATAACTGAGTGAGAAGGCGGTAGCGTGGTGTTCTTCAGTTTATTATGTAACATTGAAGCTACTATTTTAAATTCAGAACATTCTCGAACTTCAAATGGAGGCGTTTGTGGGGTGCCAATTTTGACAGGCTCCCACAAATTACTTGTGTCTTTCCACCTCCGGAGCTTATGCCATTGTCCTAAAAGACTGAAAACGCTATTCATTTAAAAAGTCTCTGTAATGGCAGCAACTCTAATTTACCCACTCCAAGCCAGTACGCACACTTTTACGCACTTTTCAGCGCACTATATAACCCCGTCTGCCACGCTAGAGTTGTTATCGGCGCATTTCGGTTTGTTTTATTCTTTTTCCAGATTTACTGGACAAGCTGACAATCTCGAAAAGTCACTTAAAATATAGTGCAGACTGAAGACAAAAACTGCCCTCATTGCAACAACACAAACTCCACTCTTGCAATGACCTCTTATAAGATTGTATGGTTCTATCTAGTGACTGCCTTCCTCCCTTCACGCGTTTTCTACTGGCTCTGTTACTGCTCCATCAGGCACGGATAAAAGATGTCAAGACGCCACTGTTCAACTGACCTCATTCTGGTGCGAAGAAGTCACCATGGCTCACAGGTACTGCGCCCAACACGATGTAGGGTGTTTTTGCCAAAGCCGGACCTTCCCCCGACCACTCTGCTGAGGCTCTGTTAAGAAAAAGAAGAAAAAACGCACGCACAGCTCAATTTTCAACTCCATTCATACTGTTTATGACCCACACTGTACAGAGTTAACCGCATTTGTTCACTGCAAAACCAACGCGGGAACACAAATCCAACTGTTCTGCGGTACAAGCAGTTATTTGAATTTGAAGCACTTTGTGAAATTATTCTTATCGAAGATTCCATCAAAATGGTACTCTTGCACCCTGATGAATATACACTTCATCATCACGCTCACGCTCTTCACATACAAAAGTCTGAAAGTTGTAGGCTTCACATGCAATCTGATGTAAGAGTAAGGTATTGCCCGTACAGCACGTTTCTGTAAATATTAGACCCATCCTTAACATGCTCCGTTTGTGTCTCAGCACGCTCGTATTCCCAAAAGAAGAGGGACCTCCTCCAACCTCGTTATGCCCTTAACACCTCCCGTATTCACTTTCTAGTGAGCATCGTTTAGGTCAATCCTTATTAATGATCCCTAAGGCGACGAAGATTTTCCTTGTTGTCCCGATCAGCACTGGCGCCACCCGACTTGCCGAACTAGAGATTTTTTTCATGGTCTCCGACTCCGACGTCACTGACAGTCGCCGCGAATGTCGAAAAACCTTTCAAACTCCACTGCGTTCGTTGCAAATTCTGAACAACAGAGAAAAATGGAACACGGCGAAGCTAGCAGGAACGGATCGAATGACTGGGACTGGGGGCGCGTGCTATCATCATGAGTATTTTTGCAACGATTCTTGCCGCTGAGGACGCAATACAGTGGTCCTCTCTCTACCTCGCCCGCTCCTTTGTTTTCAACAGCGTCGCCTCATTTTTCACGAGCTAGGATACCCGCCTTCTTCACCCCGACTTCAACCAACTCATCTGGACAGCAATGTCAGACAACATGTTACCTTAGCCCCTATTTGCCCGCGATGTGGAAAAGGAGTGTAATCGCACCAGCCGTCTACTTCGTGCCGCATGCTACACCAAGACAATCAATCGGCATAACCGTAGCTGCTTCCTATTTCTGTGTACAGCATTCCAAGCTAACCGTAGTGCTCCCCTTTTCAACTATTCAGGACGTATTCACTGCTCCATTAAGAAGACCTACTCTTCTCCGGATGAACACGGACTCCTCGCCCTTGGTTTGCCCCTGATGACAACTATTTCCCCGTCCGCGCCACCAATATCTGAATGGTCCCCTCTTCGATATGCCACCACTTCTCTCAGGGTGGTGCCTTTTCCTCCGCCCTTATCCACCTAGACAATTTGAAGCACCTTTTAATGTACACTGCACCCCGGTTGACACGATCGCTGCTAGGAAAAACGCTCTCTGACGGACACTTTTCAATGGCCCCTTCATCATCCCTGTGACCCAGATCGCGCTCCTTCACCTCCAATTCCCATAATAGCGGATCTTCTTATTACCCGCCGCGTCTGCCGTCCTCTTCACACGGTTCTTACCACCTCAAGTACGAACACTACACACATCCGGTGAATCTCACTTGTTTCCCAGTGTTCCAGGCACTCTTGTCCCACTCTTGGCCCTTTACCCTTTGTACCCAGAACCAGTTCGTGTGGGACAGCCCTCTGACATTTCAAATTCCGTGTCCCCGACCCCGCAGAACAAGAACGTAAGAAAAAAAGCAAAGCTAAGGCAGGTTTACAGCCAATATTATCTACATATTTTTGCCTTTTGGCCCTTTCTTCCACAGAGTTGCATACTAATATATATTAGAGGGAAATCTGGCGCCACTGTCAAGGGGAACCGCGCTTCAGCGAGCGTTCCGCCATGTATCGGGCAGGCGCGGTCCACTCGTCCTTGTCATGGCTCATGAACAGGCTCAAAAGTTGACTCTAGCTGCAAAAAAGCAACAATATTACTGTATAAGATTAATCAAATTTGTTTTGTTATTATAAAAGTTAAGCTCCCAAAAGGTTTAGTCCTCAGGGATTATGTATAAGCGTACAAGATGAACATGAAACGATATTACCCTCCTTTGTTCAGTTTGGCTTCGAGCCAAAAACTAACCCATGTGGCTAGCCAAGCCAAGTAGGCGAGGAACGTCGCTAGCTGCAATGGCGGCGCCTACGACAGCCCGCGATTGCAGAGCCATATTTCGCTCTAGTATATATTAGCATGCTTTGCTCATCAACAAAGGGGTTTAATGCCAAAAAAGACGGAAGAAAAGCCAATTTGAAGATAAAAAACCCATGCCCTGGAGACGAGGAAGGAGAGCAAAATAAACTAGTACAAATAGAGGTACCCTGAATGAACAGGAAATGAACAAAACAAGTACAATTTACGACTCAGCAGGACACAAAAGCTTCGCACGAAAGAGCAGTTCCACTTCGCGACATGTTTTTTTTAATTAGAACAATCAAAGACAAACGATACAACTATTACAATATGCACAAACCAAATCTGTCAGATTTCAGTAGCCGTAACGGAAGCCGTACTAAATAATATCCTTGTGGTTAAACAGGAAGCGCTGGTAACCCAAATCAGTATTTTTCTTCCTTTGTAACCACCCCACCCCGAAACGCCGCACGATCACAAAATTATCTAGATAGGTGCTGGCTATGCGACAGGTGTCAGCGAGCATCTAGAACTGGCGGCTCACGTCATCAGAGCCCTCAGAAGCTGAATGAATGAGAGGCTGACTTAACCCCACAATGCCATGTTTCTGGTATCTATCGCCAACCCCTACTTTTTGCTCACCTGTAGCGCGAAGAAAACGTCTCTAATGTGGGAAAACCCGTTCGACAGCGGCTGGGCAGGTCGACGATGCCGAAGTGAGAGATGTTCGACGCCCAGAAGATGTCCAGCGGAGTTGGGTTTGTCTTCTTCAGATCTGTAGAAAGGCTTGAACGGTGCCTGGAATGACAGTGGAACCAACCTCGCCAAAATAAGTGCGCAAATAGCCTAAGCGGCTTTAGCTTCACTACAAGGTCTGTTTTGTTTTTTGGATCGCAACTCAGCCTCTACGCGGTGGTTAGGCTTAGCTCAGGCAAGCGCCCAAACCTTCGTTGACTAGTATAAACTAAGGTACCTACCACTTTCCACTTTGCGTCACGTTTGCACATTGAAAGCTGTCATTGAAGAGAAATAGACTTACTTCATGACAATAAAATTGTGGTTTATCTCTCTTTCATAGGAATCGGTAAAACACGAAAGTGGAAGGTGCCTTCACAAGAGCAGTTAAATGTTAAAGGAACCTCCTTCATGCGCGAAGGGTTCGCGAGCCTGACCCCGCCAGACGAAGTGACGCTGACACGGAAGAAACAAAAAAAAATGACTGGTTTATTCCGGGACAACAGAACAAAAATGGCATGCACAGAAACAGCAGCTTGAAACGCGAAACGGTCGCCCACAACAACGCCACAGTGGAGCTTTGCCTCAATTCACGCGCGTCCCCCGTACACGAAGGCGCTGGCATCGAGACGCAACTGTCGGCGTTCATTAGCGTCCTGATGCGCTACTTCGCCTCTTCCTAGACGGCAGCACCATAAGAATGAGTCATAGGGAAGGACATAAGGCGCGTTCGTAGAGTGCTCACGTCGCTGCTCATAGCGCAGTCGGTAGGGCGCCACGTACCTCCCGTTGCGGCGAGAGGGCTAGAGAGGGCATGGCTCGAATCCGGGCGCAACAGCGTTAATGGCCCTTTTTCTTCCGACTCGTCACGTATATGACGTGAGTGAGATCGTGGTGTACTCGGGCATAAAACTCATGTTAAAAATGTGTTAAAAATACCTGTAGTCAGTCCTCTGTCAAGGCAGATGACCTTCAGCACGCTGCATATAGGTGAGACACAGATTTATAGTTAAAGGTTATGAGCCAGTTTTATTTCTCTTTCTAAGGTGGACACAAACAGTTGAGGCCGTTTTTTGCTGAGCATTCACGATAAAATTTGCTTTGCCGCAAGGCGTTTAGGCACACGCCGAACAAAATACACGGAATCCTAGCTTATGTCCATCACACACCCGGACCACATCAACCTGTGCGTTAACAGCAATTAAAGAAATGCTGTCTCAAGAAGTCCGGGGCCTATTCTGCTCTTGATCCCGGCCTCCTATCCTTTCGTGGGAAAAACGAACATCCTGGTGCGTTCAATAGCTGCGCCATTTTCCCCCACAACGTTGCCTTTTTCCCCCTTTCCCCAATAGATTGTTTACTCGCTCCAATTTCTTGCTCGCGGAGGAGCGTTACAGAAGCAGCATTCACATCTGTACAGGGTCTATAGTAGCGGCATATCTATTATCGCAGCAGGCTCTACACTACTCCATATGTCCCGAGCATAGACTCGCGGCATATAAAGTCGTCGTTGACGCTTGGCGAAGTCATGAATACATATTCTTGAATTTCACAGCGCGAAAGATACACAAAAGTGTCTGTGTGAGAGTTTCTAGCTCGGCGAGTTGTGGAATTGCGTAAATTGAACAACGATAAGACGGAAAGAGTGTAACTCGTCGTTCTTTACCGTCTTAGCGCAGTTCAATTTAAGCGTCTGTGTCTATCGTCCTCTATCTCGTCTTAGGATTCGCCGCTGTAAAATTCAATGGTGTATAGAGTATTGGATGTTCAGTTGCAGCAATGGGGCTGCGCTGAAGAAGTGTTTCCCGAATTCTTCATGGATGGTGCGTGAGCAGCGGAAAACTGGAAAATTAAATTGACTTCGGCGATCCTCCTACATGTTTATCGTTGGAAGATCACAATGGAGAGGAAGGAATTAAGCAGTGGGCGGGGGGAGAAGAGTGGCAATTACGAAACACTGGCGGCCGAATCCCCCGTTGCCAAGGAAGATGAGAAGATTCTGTCGTCTTAGCGGCCACAAGCGCCCATCGACACTTGCACCGAAGTGAGCAGATACGCGGGGCGGCGCGGGAAAATTTTCCCCGCAACGGGCGAGAGGTACGAAACGCGCTTCTGTAGCGAATAGGACGACAAATGATATTTTACTTTAATGTCTTTTCGGTTTTGGCGTTAGGGGGACGCGCAGCTCAGCGCCACCTACGTGTACGTAACGTAGCCTACGGTAGCAGATTAGGATTTAAATTGACGCTACTTCTTGCGTGAACGAAATTGCCCTAAATTTGGCGCGAGGCAAATTTTTTTTCTGGAGTTTACGCATTCTCAAAGGGCATTGACGCGCGCGAGGCAGGAGTAATATGCATTTTCGACAAGTTCTTTCGTCATCAGCAGAACCACGCCGATCATCCAAGAACCCGGTACACTTACTCGTACGCGAAGGCCACGCCAAAACCGGTCTGCCAATATCGCGGGGCTGCGCCCATGATCCTCAGGAGGTTGCCGTCGAATCTGGACGGTTCCGAAAGCTTGTTCCTGCCGTTTTTGTAGAGCGAGTCGAAGAAAATGAGATCGCAAAGGCCGTCGTCGGGTAGCGTGGTGCTATGGTTCGTTTCCAAGCCGTAGGTGCACAGCAGAGGCCAGGAATCCAAGGGCTTTGCTTTTTCTGCAAGCGCATAGCAAAACCAATTAGTTCGACCAATAAATGGCGAATCAAAGATCAAAGCATGTCTCGCTTATATTTTAACCTGTCCACAAAACTTGTTGATAGCGTTTTTTTTATTAACTTTCAAATGTGACGGTGGTTGTTTAAATTGAGATTGATTTGGATTGGATTGGATTAGAAATCGAGAACAAGAAAGAAACGACACCCTGACTGGTTAATAACTAAAGGACCGGCAAGCAACCTATGCCAGCAGGCAGCCTGGTTCTGAAGCGACAAACGTGACCACTTGGGCGGTTAGGTAGCAAACCACATTTGCACGGGTTGCGAACATTGTACAAGAAACACTGTGTTGCGGGTATCTAAATCCGAAGCAAGGCATTTGCATCGGATCGAGCCTAGTTCTAGAGGAAGAGTTGTAAAGCTTTTTTGTCTCATGAGGGCAGTTACCTGATCTCACAGAATAAAACAAAGTCCCTTGACGAAACGGTGACCGGGGTGACCCCCTTCGCCAAAGTACATTAAAGCGAAGCTTTCTATTTCTCAATAATGGCCAATGTCACGTGGAAAACGCCCTGCAGAAAAGCCAACTTCTTGACGATGACGATCGTGGGGAGAAGTAAAAAAAAAAAAAAAATCTTGGCTGGGGGATTACGATACTCCCCTCTAAGGTGAAATTTGGGCGCAGCAAACAGTGCGCTTGAGACAGCACTCACTCGGGGTTATCTCGACAGCAGCGACGAGGCCTCTACGTCGGCGGCGCGAAGTGCGTCTCAGGAAGGGACCGCGAACTGCGTCTTAAGCGAACGCTGAAGTCGATGGTGAAACGTGAAACATGCCGTGAACCCCTGCCGCGGCTATGCACGGGCAACGCAACGCAACACAATCCACTTCTATCCAATCCAATCCCAATCAAACCAATCCAATCCAAGACAAGCCAAGAGCCAAGCCAAGCCAAGCCATCCAAGCCAATCCAATGAATCCAATCCAATGCCCCTCGCGAGAGAGTGTTATAGCTGCCGAAATCGCGCCACCACACGAACGCTTGATGTTTGACGCACCTTCACGCCACAGATGTTAGCGACCGGAGCGCGCGCGAACGACATATGTGGTTTAAGCGCGAACCGACCGCGGCGAGAGAGCGCGATGCGAGCGCATCACAGCTTCTTGACGTATTTTGCATGAGTCAAGGATATAAGGCGCGTTCGTAGCCGCCCATTCATTTGTCGACTTGTGGCGCAGTGGGTAGAGCACCATGTACATCGGAAGTTAGAATTACCAAGTGGCGAATTAACCGAGCTTTTACTGGCAAAACTTCTCATTCAAGAATAATCCTAACTTTTTGCCAGACGGCTGAATCGAGCGACAAACAAACAAACAAACAGACGGACAGACAGACGAACAGACTAAGAAACAAACAGACAGACAGACCAGACAGAGAAAACAACAACCAGCACAGACAGCAGACAAAGACAAACAACACGCAAACACGAACGACACAAACAAACAACAACATACAGCTAGACAAAGAAATAAACAAACACAACAGACAGAAGCCAGACGACAGACAAACACCAAACCCAAACACCCAGACAGACAAACAAGCAACTACAAACAAACAGACAGGCAGACAGACCCACAAAACATCCACAACCAACACCATGACACACAAACAGACAGACAAACAAAAACAAACAACAACAAACAGACAGACAGACAAACAACAAATAAACACAAAGAAACAAACCAGACAGACAGACAGACAGACAACAAACGAAACAAACAACAACAGACAAACAAACAACCAACACAAACAAACAGACAAGACAACAACACACAGGCACACACAAAACGAACAAACAAACAAACCAAAAACAGACAGACATTTTAAGGTTTAAGCATCCCAAGAAAGACCATCGTCATTAAAAATACTGCAGGGAACTGAACAGATATTTGCCGAGAAAACACGGGGGAAATTGGTTAAATTAACACGGAAAACTCAATTGACTGTAGGTTATAACGCGCCGACGCAACGCAGGGGATGAAGCGCGCCGTAGTGGAGGGCTCCGGATTAATTTTGAACACATGGGGATCTTCCGCATGGCGTTTTTCCTTTTCGCCTCCATCAGCGGCCGCCGCGGCCGGGAATCGAACCCGCGACCTCGTGCTCAGCAGCGCAACGCCATAGCCACTGAGCCACCGCGGCACCACACGGAAAATTCCTGCTCCCAGAAATAGTAATTTTCCTCCGCAGTACTAAACATTCCCCATTCATTCCCTTCTCGATGTCCTTACTTGGTGGCGTGGTAGTGGTGGTAGTTCTCGTCGTTGTTTCGGATGTTTCGGTCTGGGGTGTCGTTGTCGTCGTTTTTACGGATGCTTCGGACTGGGGTTTCGTTGTCGCTGTCACCGCCGTCTTGGTGATATTGGTTGGCAAAGGGCCCCATGACGGTGTGGGCGTCGAATGGTCGTCGTCTGATTTTGACACTGCGTAAGTGACGTCAACACTGGTCACGTCAAGGTTCCGTTTTCAGCTTGTTCTGGTGACGTAGGACATTCAAAGTTTAAAAGTTTAAATGTTTCAAGTTTATTGCCAACATTATAGTGTTGGGGGTCCACCAGGCGAAAAAGCAGTCAGCGACCACTTGAAGGGTGCCTGGCAGCCCGTAAACACAGCAGCTGTTTGGCAACGGTAAAAAGCATACACACGCTAATATATACGTGAAATTAACAGATGTATACATACGTAAAAACACCTATAGTCGAACAACAATGCATAAGTGTACACACTCTTACGTATGTTCTCGATAATATTAATCATGACATACATTAAGTAACAATA
>JABSTR010002694.1:0-80131 GCA_013339765.2 Haemaphysalis longicornis
TATATTTTCCGGAAAAAGAGGGCGTTAGAATCGGATAAGTAGGGTAGTTTAAAGCCCCTGTAGCAATACATGACTCGTGGCGGTAAGGCTTTGTGTGCAGTATACAGCCATTGTAGTAGAACCTTTCCTTTATAGTAGAAGAACCTTGTACGGTGACTAGGCAGGTCCCTGCTTCTGCCTATACACCAGACAGCCAGAACCTCATGTGTGGGGCACCTCAAACTCATGTACGATGATCGCTCGGGAGCCATTTTCGTCAAGGTAGTACAGGACGCAACGCTGCCATGGGCCCAGAGGGAGAGAGTGCATGGTCACGGTACCATCACTGGAGATCGGGATGCTGGTAATACCACAGATCTTGCTAGCGTCTGCCAGGCTGTCAAGGTGGAAGGTTGTTGTGTTTACCTGGTGGTCGGTTTAATGTGAACCGGGAATGAGCGGTCCGGGGCTGGGGTTGGGTAAAACAGCGGTGCGAGAACTGCTGCAAGGAGGAGGAGCGGGTACGGTGGAAGCATCGGGGGTGGCCCTCGACCTTCTTAGTGGGCGGCTATCCTGTGCGGGACCGACCGTTGCGTGCTTGCGAAGGGTGGTGGCACTTCACTTCGATGCACACAAAAATCATAGTCCCATGTCCTGGGGCGTGTTACGATAAGGTGGTTCACTGTTGAACCTCGGGGTCTCCCACCACTGGTTGCTGTTCTGGGTCAACTGGGTGCCAGTGCCGCTTGGCTGGTCAGCGACGCTGAAGCTTGCGTGCAGAGGGCGGCAGATGCAGGGCGCTTGCGTAGCGTCTATAGCTGCCGACACCCGTGTGCCATCCGGGACGAAGGCATCCGGGCCACACTAGGCCAACCGTCAGGCCAGGTCTCCCTTCACCGACACCGAAGGGGCGATGGTAATTTTTCGCGTCGTCAGTCGGTACCTTGGGTGAAGCGTTCGCCTGGTGAGCGGATTGGTCCTGTACGGACGCAATTTCTGTTTATAGCGAGTTAAAACTGCGGAAGCCGAAGTCGCCCACAGCCTGCGGAGGTGGAGCAGCTTCTTCCGGCACCCTTCTTCTATCAACAACAAAGCAAGGATCTAACAGGAAGCAAACATCGAGGCATACAACGGGAAGCAAACACAAGCAGGCATGGTGCCTGGTACTGCTTGTTTTAAAGCAAAGCTTTTTACCTCTACCCCGCAAGGGTTGTTCGCGACCGTTGCTGTCAAGAGAAAACTCCCGCGAACAAAGAAATGAATATTCTTGCATTGCCAGGAATCCAACTGGAACTAATAGAGTAAGGAAGAGAGAGTACCGTGTCTTACCGATTTCGCAACGAGCCGGAGTGGAGGCGGGGAAGACATGTGCGCACTCACCAGACACATCTACGGGTTTACCCTATGCATTCTCGCTGAATGCCAACATGATAGCGGTTATGAGACCTCTCGCGCCGCTCTGGGCTCCGCCCACGGCACGTCTAGCGGCCTCTGTCGCGCCCTCGCGCGTGTGCTAGGAGTTACAAAAGTGAAAGGAAGCTCACCACTAACGCATTACATCTCCCCCTTCTAGTACGCCAATCTGCTAAGCCTGTGACCTGCAAGTGTTCACTTAAAAAATCACACCTCCTTTTCCTCCGCCCTCACGTCAAAGGACACATTATGGAAACAAATTCGAATACTCCTTGATGGCCAGGCCATCACTCCAAGCCCCAGAATCAAGATCTTGGGCCTACAACTCCAGGCCAAACACCAAGAGTGTCGTATCTTGCACCGCCTAAAACACAGCATCAATGAAATCATCCACATGATCAGGTGAATTGCCACCAAGAAGCGATGCCTCAAGGAATCCGATACCTTTCGATTAATTTAAGGTTTTGTCACTCTCGAGAAATCACTTACGTCAGCCACCTGTCTTCTGCTCGGCAAGGAGGACATATAAACATGCTTATTAATGATTAAAAGGCGGTTGAGTGCAGGCCACAGCCTGCTAGCGAAGCCAAGCGAATACATCTACTTAGGCCAAGTTGTGACCCTGGATCTCAACCATGAGGCAGAGACAAAGAACGATAAGAATGGCGGTGGAGACCATTCGGCAGGCATTCTCAGACAATGACGGGCAGCCTACCATTGTCTGAAGAAGAAAGTGTAGGATAGCTGCATCTTACCTGTACTCACCTACGAGGCAGAAACTTGGAGGCTCACTAAAGGGTTAAACTTAAATTAGGGACCACCGGTGAGGATATTAGGGACGGAATTAGGGAAGATTAGGGGTAACATTAAGTGACAAGAATAAAGCGAGTGGGTCACGGAACAAACACGTGTTAGGACATAGTAGAATTAAGAAGAAGAAATGGACGTGGGCAGGCATGTAATGCGAAAGCAGATGACCGTGGTCATTAAGGGTAACAGAGTGATTCCTAGAGAAGGCAAGCGGGCAGGGGGCGGCAGAAAGTTAGATGGGCAGACGCGATCAAGAAGCCGCTGCGGGGATAAAATTGTTCGCAGTTAGCAAAGGGCCGGATAATTGGAGATATTGGCAGACGACTTTGCCCCTCAAGCGGGAAGTAGTTAGGCTGGTGGTGATGATGATGATAATTAACAATGCTTTGATCTTTCCATGAGTGCGTCCACTGAAAGGCTGCTAAGGATGGAACTCCACAACACAGCGGAAGAGCTCATAGAGGGCCATGCTCTTAACCGAAGCTCCGAATGAGCAGAACTGGGGCAGGTCCCGCATCCTTCACCAGATTGGCTGGGCACCACAGAATTCACTGCGCTTGATGTACTCCCTGACTCTGGTGGCGAGAACAAAGATGCTCCCGTTGTTAGAAATATGAACCCCTCACATGACGAGGGTCACCGACAAGCACGGGCTCAAGGGCTCAAGACCACTCTCGCTGAGCAGCATGCAGTTCTCTACACACACGCCTCCGAACATCGAGGGTAACAGTACGCCATCATCGTGGCTACCTCCAGAACCGACCCTCCTTGTGTGCGCCTCACTCAAGACCCAACACCATGACGGCAGCACAAGCGGCAACCATCGCCTTGGCTCTCACTCAGCCAGTGGTTCAGCAAGTAGCTACTGATCCCCAACAAGCCTACCGCAATTACCAGTCCGCGTTGGTGTATCCCGACCCTGAACTGCGTGGGCTAAAAAACCAACTTCCTCAACCGGTTTCATTCAGCTCCTCTGGACACCGGCTCCCGCTTTCGTGGAGGGCAGCGAATACGCCCACTAAGAGCCTGCGCTTTTACCACCGGGCTATGGTGCTGCACGAGCACAGTCATCACCTTGTCTAGTTCAGAAACGTACCGCAGCATTTTCGCCTGCAGACACAGACCCTACCTTCGCCTGACTCTGACCTTTCCGTGAGAAACAATAACTACCGTACGGCTACAGAATCCGGCTCCTTCCCACACCCGACGCGTCTTCACTTATTGCACCCGAATCGCTACGACGCCGAATGTAAATTTTGCTCAGAAGTAGGAACATTCCGCCACATAATCGGGGTGTGCGACTTTATTCCTGAGCACCCTCCTCTCTTTCCGTCGACTAACCAACAAGAGCAATGAGAGATGTTGCCGTCCGGCCTTTCTCTGCCTACCCAGCTTCAGCAGGTGGACAGAGCACAGGCGGCGCCGACTGCGTATGGGCTCCAGTGAAGAGTAAAACCACTCCCCTAGGCCGCACTCTGGGCCGTTCCCAAATCTCAATAGAATTATTTCCTTCCCCTCCTCTTATTATTTCTCCTCGTGCTCCGTCTCCACAGCCGATCTCGTCGCCACCCTCCGCGGCGGCAGAAACGGAGAAGTGAGATCGTCTAACATCGGGTTTGAGCTTCCTTTAATTTTATCAAAAAAGAGTTTCCACTCATGTGCTACGCCAATACAACTCAACCAACCACCGTTCATGCAACATACATTGATTTAACCTTACCGAGGATATCACTTTAAAGTAACAAACTTTGTGGTTAAGTGGACTTCACTTCCCTCTGGTTTGGACTATTTGTCGAGCGACGTGAGTGAATTAAGTGACGTCGCATTGTAATCGTTGTGGGTGGCGTTTATAGCTTGGCTTTCCAACCGTATTCACAGGGTGGATTGGCGTAATCTTTTTTAATCTGGAAGAGCACCGCTTACATTATGACACGAGAACACACGACCCATAGATTACCCGCTTTTGCCGCGCGACATATGGATCACAGTCTGCGTGGTTTAACATTGCATTCTTTTTAAATAAGCTATCTACACTTGATATCGATGTTATAACTTCCTCGACTCGAAGCCTTTTTATATATTTCTTATCCAATGCAACTGGGATCTGATGCCAGTCTGTTACATCGGCTGTCTGATCTTGTGCTACTATTGATTTCTGCCTACATTGCATTCATTAAGAAACTTGTTCCGTTATGCAGAGAACATGCGCTCTGTTTCAACGGCTAGCAATGTTTCCGAGAACCATAGCTTGCATTCTGTACTGTTTCCTGCGCTCTTGCAATACACCAGTTATTATTTGGGGCATTTTTCTCTTATTCATTTTTTTCAGTATGTATCGTATTTTCAGACAACTTCCAACTTTTGTCCACCTGTTAAGTTGGCTGTCAAACGTAATATTCTGTAATATTATATGTAATATTGCTTAGTATAATCGCATTTTTATCGTATTTTACCGTGTTATTGTATTTTATCGTATTATCGGTCATATTCTTTTATTTTGTTTAGTGCAGTGATATTGGACTATGGCCTAGCGCATGCGCTCTGCGGTAGTAGCCAGCCATGTTTCTGGATGCTGTATCTTATTTGCCGTTTTCGCCTTCTCTGGTCTTTTGTTGCGCTACTTTAGTTGATAGTCGGTGTTATGTCATATACTGTCCCTTGTTTATTTTTTCTATGCCCAAATGTGTGCACCTCATTACTATACCTCTGTTGCACAAAACTGTATGGGGGGGGGCGCGGGCTTTGTCAAGCTGCTAGTGCGCAGCTTATTTCCGCAGTCCTCCCTTTCTTACTCTCGAAGAACAAATAAAAAAGATTGATTGATTGATTAATTGAATCAGGTCCGGTTGCGGACTTCCCCATGGGACAGCACGCATGTTTAGCGTCCTGACTGCGTAGTTGTGATACTGCCGAAAGAAGACCTAATGACAAAAAAGCGGAGGTATAAGAAGTTTTTTTGCGTCGCCTTTGGTGTGACAGCCCTGCGAATACCACAGAACGGCTGGCAGAATCTCTGGTTTCAGTCTTTCTAGAGCCACGTGTGTGAATTCAAGCGACGTGGTATGGGCAATTGTTATGGGTGTGATTAGGAATTTTTCTTTCCATCCACCTTCACAGCGTGGATTGGAGCCAATTTTTTTACTTCGCGCTTGAAGCCATGACTCAAAACTGCGCGGCCGACCCGCGTGCAGCTCTATGGGCTTGATACTTAAGTCGGTGAATGGCAGGACTCACGCAGCTTCGACAGCTCCAAGCAGTGATCGCACGACGTTATCTTATCGGCGCACGCTGTGTCGCCTTTTTGTTTACTCTTGTCGCACTTTAGGTAATATTTAAGTCGTTTAATCACGTTGTGCTCGTTTCAAATGCCCGCAGTGATCCACGTGACTGTTAACCATTTATCGTGATTTTGCACTTATTAATTATCGATCGTCGCGGGCGGCTCCATAATCAAGATAGTCATGCTTGGGTCTCAAAGCGTAGAATCACGAGATTTCGAGAAAAAAGATGTACCGGAAATTTAACCCCGAATATAGAGCAATTTAAAGAAGAGCCGGAGTTCATAGAACCTGACTTCACCCGCGTCTATCCAACGCTCTAAACATTAAACCACGGCGTAAGATGTTTCGCTTTATAAGCTTATCCAGCATCTGCATATTACATGCTGTCATCGCTGTCATCAGAAGCAAAATATTTTCTCCAGAACGTTACAGCAGTTCAATTAAATCAAGTTGTTCTAAACACACCTTTTTAGTACGCTGATTTGCATTTATATTTCGCGTGTTGTCATGCCATGCCAACAGTATTTCTGAGCTGGATTTTCAGGCTATGAATCGAAGAGGAAGGTACCAAAGAAAACAGCAGGTACAAGACAGGACCTTCCAAAATAAAAAAAACATTAATGCGCTGAAAACTGCCCCGATATGAACTGCTGAAGCGCCGAAAGGCACCTACGGATGCAGAGGTCCATCATCCAACCCGCTTTAGGCATAGGTTTTAAACCCTACTTTAAAAACGTACACAGTACCCATTTTCTTCTACCTTTTCATGAAATTGCGCAAGGTAGCTCAGGGATGCTTGACACGCCACTGGTCACCACTGCTGGCACTTGTGCGGCTCAAGGGACACAACAATGCTCATTTTCAATGCCATTTTAACCAACATCATTTTTCGAGCCAATCAGGGATTATTACCCATTTTCCAGGAGGGAAGTGGTGTCGGTGCACAAATTTGTTCCAGCTGTGCCACCCCCAACAGCAAGCGTTGCAAGTCATGGCACCAAAAGAGTGGGCACCTTTCTCCACAATAGATCTTTGGCAGCTTCTTACCATGAGCCAACAGTTCCGAGCGCAGAGCCAACAAGTGAACAAATTAAGTAAATGACACCGTGGTGACATGACGAACAGTAACATATGTTGACTTACTGCTCTCGGATTATGATGTGTCTCCGGGAGCAAAATCTTATTCAGCACACCCTAAACTCGACGCTTTAAAATGAGTGCAAGAATCTGGGGCACGAAAAATGCCACGTCGAAATGTGTGGGCACATGGTCGTTCCGACACATGACCGTTCTGGGGCACGATGACCGTTCCGACCTCTTAATAAGACATTGAAATTCTTTCGTGTTCTGTCTGAATACGGCACGTGTGTCAGCATGGGTTTGAAGCAGCAACAGCATGTATTTTTTCATTGGTGTTTCCATTTCTGGTAAAATATACCAGACACAATGAATATTTATTTCAGCCACCTATGCCCTACAACAGGCCGCACATACACAAAACATTCGCAGCTTTAACAGGTTCTTAGCAAAAACTTGTGGATGGGCGGTCACTTTTGTTGATGAGAGGCAGAGGGACCTGAATTTAAAACAGAAAATTTTCAAGCTGCGAAAAACACTTTTCTTTAAATCTGCTTGGCTAAGTGTGACACAAAATATAATATCAGATGAAGGCTTATCGTGATACCGACAGGCAAGCCGAGAAAAAAAGGCTCTCTCGTAATAAGCTACTGATGATTGTCACAAAAATGACCAGACAAGCACTTATCCACATTATGGCTATGCCAGCCATTTATTCATTATTCTATGAAAATATTCAGATGATTCGTTGCACCAAATACGTTGCCAGTCAGCTCCTGTCCTGTCATTTTAGGTGCGGAACACTTTGGGGGCCCGGCTTCCCTTTGTAGCTCTTACGGGGTCACGGCGTTCAACACCCAAACAGAGGCTCCAAAAATAAAACCTTGTCCCCAGGTCCAGATCGAACCTGGGTCCTTGCGTTGTGATGTTAATGCATATCCCATTGCACCACAAAAATTTTGAAATAACAAAATGCAGCAAATTGCACCTGTTGTTTTCGTAAAAGGGCACTGAGGGTTCCGACAAGCTCAAATAATCCCGACAATTCATCCATCCAACAAAACTTGCGCTTCCTACATTGCGGCGGAACACATAAAAAGACTTGCCGCTTTTTTGCGCGTGATAACTGCTTCCGATATTCCGGTTTTCTCATCAAGGTACGTCGAGCCACTGTTCTGACGGATACTATTTGTTTGCTCCCTTAAATATGCATAGCCCTAGCTACATCATATTAAGGTGCAGTACGCGGATCACTTTAAATCCACTCCATGAAGCAATTACTCTTTTGTGACGACTGCCTAAGTCCCGACCGACCAAAACTGCACCAAGATATGGACTCATGAACCTTTCGATTAAGCAAAGCTGTATGTCATCTTCATGATCAGAGTAAAGCGTAACGCTTCTGTGGACTAGTTACTCAAAGAAAACACAGTATTTCTTAGCTAGAAGCAGAACTTCCTTTTTCATTTTTTCTTCTTTTCCTTCTGTCTTTTGCAGGATGAGCTCGGGAGACCACTTTCACTCCTCAAGAGCAAGGGCATTGCATAACTGCCGTCTGAAGCTCGCGTAAAAATTGACAAGGCTGTTCAATTTTAAGAAGGGGCACTTGTAAACAAAATTGTTACGCCATAGATAGTTCGAATGTTTATTCCCTTACAGGATTACCCTCACTAGTTGCTAGTGTTTGGTTACAGCCTATATGAGACACAGCCAGTTGCCCATGAACAGCCCATTCCGTACAAGTTCATGGCTGAAAACAACAGAAACACTGATTATTACGTATCCAGTTGTACGCGCACTTTTACAGAAGATATTTTTTCTCGAATATTTCCACTCGGCTCCTGTTCCACTCGACTCCTTGCACACTTGCAGAACTGGAAGTTCTGGGCGAATAAACCAAGAATAAACCAAGAATAAACCAAGTTAACTCAAAGTTATATCATTAGGTGGGGATAGTACACTTTATTTTTGGGCACTGAATCGTGCATAGGTTCCTCAGGAAAGGCAGCAGTTCTTAAATGCTGTTACAGCATCAGCCTACAGCCCGATACCAAAATTAAGAAGCCAATTTAACAGCGTACAGCGGAACGGCCCAAGCAAGGCGGTTGCTTAGCTTGTTCAGTTAAGTCTCGAGGATGCTTACCTTTACTGTGTTGTACCACGTGCATATGTTCAAGTGGCTTTCCTACAGCTAGCGGTAAGTGTACTGATAAAACGAACTTAAGCAAACAAACTTTTATTCTATAGCAATATGTGAATGTATGCCTTGGCCCTCATGGTTGGCTAAATCATGAAACTCGTAAAGCAACGAAAGTCAACTATACTTGGGTAACATAGGGTTCCGATGCCGAGATGCGAACCGCACACTTACGGCTGCTCTTTTTGCAGGCTGTGGTAGCGGCGTTCGGCGCCGGTTTTGAGTCATGGCCACGGAGATACAACAGCGATAGCAAGGAAATGTATTCAGAAATGTATTCGGCGAATTTTCAAAGAGCTCCTGTGATGACGACGAATCAACAGTTCTTGCTCACCCCGACCGCGCAGTGTACAGACTCTGTTTGCAGCAGCACTGCGATAAATGTCGAAGCTTGTCCTGCAGCTATCATCGGCAAGTGCCTGCGGCTGCATCTCGATGCGTCATGGGTGCCTCATGTGACTGACGAGGGCGTCAACAACCACCAGGGGTGCTCGTCAAACAAGGAGAGGCTTCTCCGACTGGGCCCTTCTGGTTCCGGTGCCGACATGTGAACCGCACACGTACGGCTGCTCTTTTTTCAGTTTGGTGAATTTTATTGCTAAAAGAGGGGTGCCACTGTTCGAACATCGGTATCCCCCCGGTCTTTTGTGCAAATGTTGGTTTGTGCTGTTTAGCATTGAGGAGTTTATTGCCTTGGCTGCGGTGAGGGCAAGGCTGCTTTTTACGTGCAGAGCATTTCAGTAACTCACGATGTCACCCGCGTTGACGTCCGTAGTCCGCACCGTCGTTGTCCCTACTATATAAAAAAATACTATCCGGCGCCCGGTTTTGATCCCTCGAACCTGCGGGCGGAACGCAATGTACATGTTGCTCTACCCACTGCGCCACAAAGCCTTAACAGAATGGGACGCTACGAACGCGCCTTATATCGTTGACTCATTCAAATTACTGCTGACGAGCGCTCTCTCGTCAGCAGTTGCCACAAGTGCAACAACATTAACGTAACGCAAACTACTTAACGTCGTGCGCCCCCGGAAATGCTCTGCATTTGATCGTGCCCCTCGCGAGGGGGATGTTTCACTGCGTCTTCTCTCGGTCGCGGGACCCGTGGCGCCATCTGGCGGAGGCGCGGCACAACTCGTAGCACTTTGAAAAGATGCGGCGCCAGCCAGCTGTGTGTGTGCGTGCCGCACTTGTACAAATGGCGAGTGCATTGGCTGTCCACAGAGCAAAGCATTCGTGCAAGTAAGCCGTTGCAGTCAGTCAGACAGTCAGTTAGTCAGTCAGTCAGTTAGTTTTAGTTAGTGTAGTTAATTAAACAACTCCGCAAGCATTTGCGTTTCTTGCTTTACATGATTTTGGAGGATCCATTATTTGATAAAACCAGATTACAAATGAGTGTAATAGAGGAGCAATAACATATAATACACGCTTAGCGGTGTGATTTTGAGGCCAGCTTCGTCTTTGCAACCGCTGTTTTCAGATAGCTGGGACGTCTAAAGCGCAGATTGGCGCAACAAATATGGGCGCCGCTCGTACAATGATTCCGAGTACGTCAGTCAGTGCCTGAACTATTTTGCTTCTTCTTCTTCTGGACAGCCCCGCGTTCTGACCTACCATGCCTAGCTGCCTGTGCGTGTTGAACGACAGCCCGCTCGTTGGCGTGAACGCATGCGGCGTCCAAGGGAGCTTCTAACAGCTCGCGATGTTCGCAACAGATATCGCTACCCGATGCTGCGCATTTGAGGACCAGAAACGCGCCAGAGAAAAATGTACGCTTCCTCAGTTGCTCTCGATTCTCTGGTCAGCCTGGATGAATGCATGGTACCTATTTTTTACTAGGTCATGGATGACCAGTTAGTAAAAGCAACTAAGTACCTAGTCAATACTGGGACAAGTAACTGGTTAGTGTTCTGTTAGTAAGTGCGCCGACCTTTTCAAATGCAGAGCATTCTTAGCCTCGCCTGTTCCTGCGTCGGACGGTGTCAACAGTTCCGCGTCCGCAGCAGGTGCACCTCTCCTTCCTCCTCTCTTCTCAACAGCAGGTGGCGCGCGCGTGCGTCGTAGTCAGCCCGTTCGCTGGGTCTCGCGCGTAACAGGTGCGTGATAGCAGCGCGGTGGGGCGTGGAAGGGCGCGCGCTGCTTGCGCAGCGCGCTCTCCCCCCCGTACTGCTCTCTCCCTCTACTAACTGCTCGCGCTGCAAATATAGCGGCCAGCGGGCGCTCGTGTGTTTCAGTCACTGTGCGTTGCTCCTTCCTTCTTCCTTGGTTGACGCTCGTGCCCACGTTTACTCGTGTCTGCTACTCCAGCATCACGGAAGAAGTGATGGAAGCAACACTGCCTTCAATCAAGGACTGAGGCCCCAATGCTCTGCATTTACTCTGTTCCCATCGCGGGAAGGCGCGGAATTTTTTTCAGGGTTCTTAGCGCAGCCAATTGCCAGCTCCTCTCCTGCTGACGTCACACGAAAACGCCAAAGAAAATGGGCGAGAGTGCAGAGAGAAGGACAGCATTTTCGAATTGATTTTTTCAGATGAGGTGGAGTAAACCCAGGGCCAATAAACAAGGAACTAGAGTAAGAGGTTCCAACGCCTGTACGCTGTCTACCACAGATGCTCGAAGCACAAGACAAGCGTATGAAAAACTTGAGAAATTAGAGACCGGGCAACAAGAACTAACGAAAAATCTTTAAACCCTCCATAGCAAAATCGAAAGGTTAGCAGGAGCTTTGCCTACTGCATCATCAAGCGCGGGAAGAACAGAGCTATCTCCTCAACACAGCCAGCTTGTTGACAGCATGAGAAACGTTTTATTGAATCAGAATGATATAGAAAACCGGTCGCGTAGAAACAATCTTTTGTTCTTTGGTTTGTCTGATGGTGGTAAGAAAACGTGTGAAGAAAAGGAAAAGAAAGGGATTGGTTTGTGTGCAGAAAAGTAAGGTGTAACAGTGACTGGGGTAAGAACACATGGGGCGAATCTGAAAAGAAAGTGATTGATTTGTGTTCAGAATAGTTAGGTGTAACAATGTCCGCCTCCGCATTTGAGCGTGCCCTCCGAATAGGCACGGTCGGGGGCGAGAAATCTCTGCCAGTTATTGTGAAGATTGTGTGTATCAAGAACACCAAGCAGTTATATCTGCTGCTTCAAAACTAAGAAGAACGGGTTTTTCTATTGGTTAACATTATTCTAAAATAGCTCGCCAGCAAAGCAAAAGTTACTGCAACACGGTAAGAAAATTGACGCGAAGGTTACAATTAAATACAACCGGGGCAGAATGGAGGCTAAAATCGAAACTAAATCGTTCGTGTATGACAGCACAAGTGACTCAATGAAATAATGCGCTCAATAGCGGTTGGTGGGCGCTAATAGCGCTGCGCAAAAAGAAACTTCGCAAGACCCTGTCAATTATTGTTGTCACTTGCCGAAGTTTAAACAGTAAGGCTTACGAGTTTGATACCCTAATTCGAATTTCGCAACCCCACGTTGTTTTTGAAAATGAATTTTGGTAAGATGAACATATTTCAGATAATGAAGTTTCTCAAACTGGTTACACAGCCTACCGCAAAGACCGTAATGCGTACCGTGGGGGGTGTGTTCATTCTGGTTCGAGACGGCATACCAAGCGTACAAATACGAAGCGTAGATGGCAACTGCGAATCGGTATGGTGTAGAATAACGTTTTCTCAAGGGAAAAATTTAGTTCTGGGTTTTATCGGCCTTGTGGTAGCTCTAGTGTGTTACCTTTGCTTAGTTTGTCCAAACGTCTGTCAGCTCTTTCCTCGGAAATAATTATGCTAGCAGTGGATTTTAACATGCCTTATGGTTAATGGTGCATTCTTTGTCCTGTTGAAAATAGTCGGTCAGAACTTCATTCTGCTTTTTTGGAGCTTAGAGAGTTTATGACCTTTTTCAGTTTGTTAATTTTCCAACACTACTAAGTTCGGCAAGTAGTAGTGTCCTGGGCGTGCTTTTTATGAATCGTAAAAATTACTTGAAGTCGGGTATTTTAACTGCAGGAATAAGTGATCACAATGTCCTTGCGGCTACCATAGAGGGTAAAAAGACAGAAATGAGTAGGCCTCGTTCAAGAATAGTTTTGTCGTATGATAGAGGCAGGTTTGATGCAATCAATGTTAAACTTGATATATACATTTCGTCGTTTCTTCAGTGGTGTCAGTCAAATGACATTTAGAGTTTGTAAGGGCTGCTTAAAGAAAAACTGTTGTCTTTGGTTAACATTTATGACCAATCAAAAATAGTAACTACCAACCGTCGCGGTGATAAACCATGGAAAACTAAAGATATACCTCCGTCAATTGAACGGAAGGCTATGATGTACAAAGATTCAAAGATTGGTGTCGCATGCGAAGTGCTGATTTATTTAGAAATGCTAAAACATTAGGATCTAGCCTGAAGAAGCAGCTGAAGCTGGCGTTGCGTGATTATTTGTCGTCCCTAATAGCAAAATCGAAACAAATCGGAAGTATGGCGTTACAATAAAAGTAACAAAAATGAGATCGTTGAAATTTTCTTTATTATGCACAATAACGAACTTCTCAAAATGATATGCGTAGAGCAGAGTGCTTCAATGCCTATTTTCAATCCGTTTTTTTCTCCGCCAAGCCCGCTATCTCCGGTTCCGACACACAGGTCCCCACAACCGTTGAATAATATCATAATAACTCAACATATGGTATAAGCAACTGTTTGAATAAGCTGAATCCACAGTCTGCCTATTGCCCCGGCGGTATTTAAAACGTTATGAGGTTGTGCTGATTACATCGCTTCATTACTAGCCGCATTGTATAATGTATCGATAAGGTGTGAAAAACTGCCGCGAGAGTGGAAGTTAGCCAATATGGCGCCTTTACACAGATTCGGCGACCGTGATAAAGTATTCTACTATAGCCCGTATCACTACCTGATGTTTGTTGCAAGACACTGAAACACATAATTTCTTCTTGCCTTATAAAACACCTTCAAAATAATAATTTTTTCACTCCGTTTCAACATGGCTTTCACACAGGGCCTTTTTGTGGAACACAGCTAACCGGAATCGTACATGACATGGCTTTATCGTTTGGCCAAGGCACTTAATTAGATGCTGTATTTTTGGTCCTAAAAAAACTTTTGATGTCGTCCCCCCCAGTCTTTTGCTGCATAAGTTGTCATTTCTTGGAATTCTTAAAACCATCATTGACTGGATTAAGGATTATCTCAGCGGCTGTAAACAATGTGTTGTTTTAAATGGGTTGTCTTCATCACAAGCTGATTCATCACCGGTCGTCAGAGTGCCACAGCGACTGGTTCTGGAGGCGTTTTTTATCTTATCAATGGTTTTCCACTAGGTTTAAAATGTAGAGTGACAATTTATGCAGATGTTCGTGTTTTCTGTTGCCCAGTTCACTCTATTGATTACACCACAGTACTGCAGTCTCACCTCGATAAGATTGTGTCTTGGTGTGCTCAGTGAGAAATGAGTCTAAACCTAACTAAATGTTTTCATGTACAATTTACTAACAAAAAAGGTAGTATTCAGGTGGGATTACTTAAATACCTGCGCAGTACAAAAGGTAGATCAAGTTGAGTATCTTGGGATAACATTCACGGCAACACTAGATTGGACCAGTCGCGTAGATTTATTCACAGCAAAGGCTTCGTGCTTAATTCATTTTTTCCAATGAAATTTCAGGGACGCGCCATAAGCATTCAAGGAAACTCTATATATTACAAATGTGCGCCCAATTCTAGAGTATGGTTGTGTTTCGTGGGACCTTTTCACTTATATACTGATAGAAAGTTGGAGATAGCTCAAAAAAGGCCTGGCAGGTTTGTAACACGTAGTCACGATTTTACAGTAAGGATTTCTAAACTTCTTCGCACCTTGGGAAATTGTTCAGACCCTTTGTGGACGACGAAAAGTTCAAAGGACCTAAATTTTATTATAATATGTTCCATGGTAAGGCTGGAATAAAGAACGGTATTTAGAGACGGCTAGTTACATGTCCGAACGAAAAGATGACTTATATAAAATTAAAGAATATACCTGTCGATTGAATATCTTTAAATACTCTTTCTTTGAAAACCCTATTAGCGACTGGAACGCACTAAATATACCAGTATTCTCCGATTCTAATTTCATAACAGCCATTGAAACAGCATTTTGAGTTGCTGAAATAATCCATATATTTAAGGTTTGCTTTGTGCTTGTTTTGGTTGTTTATTTCGGATACGTGTAATTGCTGCTTTTACTCCTATGCTTTGTACTTTTTTACAATGCTGTGCCGTATGTGTTTAAATTTACTTTTTATTATGCTACGTGTGATTTTATTATGGTCATAATTTGCTTTGTATTCGATTTACTGCTGTAGCTGTATTTTCTACTGTATTCCCCCTTACAACACTGCCGAATGGGCAATGTAGGTACTTGTAATAAATAAATAATAAAACGGTCTCTTTTTACATATTACTGCCACACAATTGTAAATTGGACAACATAGTTGTTTCATATCATTCAAAGTGACCATAATGCGACATAAATTACAATGACAATGAACAAACCGAAGACAGGTATCATACAAGCGAAAAAAAAATCTGGGCGGATTTGCAGAACTACACACAGTGAAACACCATGCTTCATACTGGAATGTCCACACCTGGAGTGTCCATACCTGGAGCTGAATGTCCATACCTGGAATATACGGTGTTTCCGTTTTTCGCCACAATCTGAAATACAGCCATCGCGAGGGCGATGGAGCCATAAAAATAGCTAATGCAGTTCGACACCACACAGCACCTCGCACAATCTAAAAATCTGCCACGATGCAAGAGAACACTCGCCGCGCATTTTTTCCGAGCGCATTTTCGCCTAGAGTCTAGCCGTATGAGAGTGCTTCGTTTCTAAGCGCAAATAGCGCCATCAATACGGGCGTACAGGCAACAACTAAAACACCAAAAGTGTTCTTATTGCACTGTTTCTTCCGGCGGATATATTTTTTCTGCAGTTTGCGCTCACACCAGATTATTATTGATAAGGCTACGCCGAAGCTCCCTCACAGCCCGAACAAGTGGTAGTTAAAACTACACGACTTACCTGTCGCAGTAAATGAGAACCGCAGCAAGGTGCTTACCCTTCTCTGACAGCCCTGGTGCGCACGAGCACTGCCCCTCCAATATTTTCGGCTTCATAAAAAGGCAGCTTATCTTGAGTGAAATGCGATGCGTTTCCTAGCTCACTCCCGACGTTGCATGCATGTAGCGACGATCTCGGCTCTTTTCATCGCTCCAATCTTGGACGGGCCCGACTAAGAAAAGGCCATCGGCTGAAATCAGGCACCCTTCCTCGCCAAAAAACGCGAATAAACGCTGCAGTAAGAACCTTAGTACGGCAGCAAGCGGAAATGCAACGGCGGACCTGTTTTGCGACGCCATTTCGTTTGTTTTGACTGACGTTGCCAGGCTGCGTCACGAAACTTGGAGTTTCGAATACGTGGGCGAAAGGGTTGATGGAGAATACCTCAGTAATCTCATTTTTGCTGATGACATTGCCTTGCTAAGTATCTCGGGGGACGAATTGCAAAGCATGCTCACCGCACTGGGCGAGCAGAGTAGAACCGTGGGCCTAAAAATTTATATGCAGGAAACCTAAGTAATGCCTCAATAACATCGGGAGAGAACAGCGGTTTGAGTTAGGTGGTGAGAGAGTGGAAGTGGTAAGCGAATATATCTACTTAGGCCAAGTTGTGACCCCGGATCCCAACTATGAGGAAGAGACAATTAGAAGGATAAGGATGTGGTGGATAGCATATGGCAGGAATACTCAGATAATGAATGACAGCGTACCATTGTCCCTGAAGAAGAAAGTGGTATGACAGCTGCATCGTACCGGTACTCACCCATGGGAAGAAACTTGGAGGCTCACTAAAAGACTTCAACTTAAATTGAGGACGACTCAGCGAGCTATGTCTCGGAAGATGATAGGTGCGAACATTAAAGGACAAGAAGATAGCGGGGTGGGTCAGGGAACAAACGCGTGTTCAGGACATATTAGTAGAAATTCTGAAGAAGAAAATGGCGTGGGCAGGGCATGTAATGCGAAGGCAAGATAACCGTTTCGCATTAAGGGTAACAGAAAAATCGACAGTTCGGCTAGTTGGTGTTGATACATCGTTAAGTAGCACTTGAAAGGCTGCTCAGAAGTTAGTAAAAGTGGTGGGGGTGACAGCACAATCTAGGAAAGATGATATTGCGGCAGACAGAATGAAAACCGCTGTGATTCCGTATATTCACCGTTTATCATGGCTTTAAAAGTGTTGCTGGACGTTACGGGGTTAGAGTACTTTTTTCTGCTCCGAATAAACTGGGCAAGCTGTGTAAATTGGTTGAAAGGAAGTTGTCAGGACACAAGTCTGGCAGCTGTTTCAATGTTAAACATGCTTCCCTATTTGTCCCGTGCAACACGGTAATTGAGTACTCATTGCCATTACAGTGCCATTATCCTGTAGCACTTGTAATCTTGTGTTTATGAACCCTCCCTTTCAAGGGGTTGACCTGGGCGCGTGTTCATTCTCAGTATATATTGGCGTTTATGCGTAATAAAATCAGTTGCGAGTTAGCGCCGTCGTTTGTGTCTTCTCTGCTGTCGTCCCGTTTCAAGCGCTACTTTAAGGAGAACCGAGTGGATCCCCAGAGAAGGCAAGCGCGGCAGGGGCGGCAGAAAGTTAGATGGGCTGATGGGATCTAGAAGTTTGCTGAGATAATTGGTCGCAGTTAGCACAGGACCGGGATCATTGGAGATCTATGGGAGAGGCCTTTGCCCTGCAGTGGGCGTACATAGGCTGCTGCTGCTGCTGCTGCTGATGATGATGATGATGTTTTCTCTCGGTGAGTATTGAGCCAGGCAGTGTTAGACGGAAGTATGTTTAAAAAGAAAGTTTCAGCCTACGAGATACGAGACGGATTAACCGAACTTTCGATGTTGTAAACTTTGCTGTCCTCGGTTCTTTCTTGTTTTAGGGGCGCAGCCCCTTAGGGGCTGTGGGCGTGTCCTGTCTGCGTCGTCGTCGTCGTCTTGTTCGACGATGAGGACAACGACGACGAGGTACTAGAACACCGGTATGGTACTAAAAGTCACCGTACTAAAATACCGCGAAACTTGTTCACGCCTCGCACTAGAACGTAAGGCGTACTAAAAAACACCAGGACACTCGTTTATGCCTTGGGCTGGAGCGCTTCGTAACGCTAGTGAAAAAAACACCGGGACACTTGTTCACACCTCGTGCTAGAGAGTTTCGTGCTTTAAAGACAACAGACTATTGCAGCGAACTTTTATACCTCTACCGCCAACGGTTTCATTTCCGTTGGCAAAAACGCCAAAGCGCCAAGAATGCAATTATGATTACATGCTTCGCCCCTCCCGAGGTTTCATGTTAGTGAAGATGGCCCGAAATTAATTTCTGCGGCATTTATCGGTCAAGATCTGTCTGTTCCGTCGAGATCTCACATCTGTTTTGTACTTTTTTAGCTCCATCTGTTCCGCAAGGAAAGTTTTTATTGTGCGGCGTCAGGCGGACAGTTAGTGAAATTTTGCCTTCTTCGGATTCCGGAAAATGCATCGCGGACGTCGTTATACCAGCTTTCCTTGCATGACGAACTAAGTCGGCTTTTTTGTGGAAGGGAGTATCTGGGGACAATGCTTATGCCGTTGTGAGAACACGGTGCCCTATAGGCCATCAGTCGCACCATACAACCAACTGCTCTCTACAATTTCCAGAACGAAAGCTGCATTACTCCATGTACATATCCAGAAAACGCCTGGTTCCTCGTAACGTCAACCCGACTTTCAAGCTGAGGAGTGTTATGATAGTGCCTGGTGTGGTTCCGTAGGAAAGGCGTCGAATCGCTTGCGGAGAAAAATTTAGAAGTAATGAGTAAAGATTTGTACCATCAGAAAATGATAGGAGACGCTGGGTGAATCAAACTTTGTTGCGCGTTCGCTTTTACAGCGGCGACTGTGCCGAGAAGCATCTGTGGTTTGTCTTGCTGTGCGGTTTTGTCGGCAACCACTGTGCGCTCTTCCTTAATCTACGTTAACCCAAGGCAACTTTTCTAGGAACCATGCAGGTACATATATGTTGAAGGTGCATATGTGGCATTGGCATATGCTGCTTTAGGGGGACATATGTAGTATATATAGAAAGTAGTTTACTTAATGCTCGTGTGATCTTTCAGCTCTTGCCTTTTCAGATGTAATTCTCCTAACCTCGCAGTTTCATTAAGACGGCTCTTATACCTCCTAATTACTGTAAAGTTCGAAGTAGCCACCTCCTCGTTAGGTTGAAGCTCATATCTGCAATAAATAATCATTTTCTCTGCGCTTTTTCGGCCGAGTAGCACCACATATGCACTAGTGATAACGTTTATAATACCCCTCTGGGGTCCTTATTTATAATCATGAGAAGCGCTTGCGCGATTACATTGTCATCATCATCGTCGTCGTCTTTGTCGTCATTATGCCGCGTCCAAAGTTTTCGCCATTCGATGCTCCTAAACCATGCTATCATTCTTGCTCACCGCCTTTCATGTCGTCTCAGCCATTCAAAACCTGTTTACGCGCTCATGCGCATACTGCCTCCGACCACTCATTTTTTCTTCAGAGACTGGAATGATCTGCCTTCTGACGCTGTCCACCAATCCTGCGTCACCCACTTCAATGAAGCCGTCGAAGAAATCATCGTTTGGCTTGTTTGCCCCCTCATGTAGCGCCCTTGACCGGGGCTTTGAGTTATGATAAATAAATAAATAAATAAATAAATAAATAAATAAATAAATAAATAAATAAATAAATAAATAACAAAAAAAACATGGGCAGATAATCTCGCAACGTTCTAGCAGTGAGCTCATCAATTTTTAAAGCAAAATTTTACTTCACTCCTTCACGTGATAGCTAGATACTCGATAGATACACGTACACTTTTTGTCAAAATTTTCTGGGCCAATGCTAAGCCTTCTCGACCACAAACAATTCAAAGAATAGGCTTTACTGTAAACGCGACAACCATATTTCATAACAATAAGAAAGAAAGCAGTTTCCTCTAGCCTTACGGCATAAAAAGTTTCAGCCTCGCTCGGGACGTAGACTTGCACATTGGATTTTTGGCAGCCTGCGCGTTTCCGGTTTGGCCTAGAAAATTTCGACAAAAACTGTACATGGCCGCTGCACGTTATGGCGGAGAAACGCATATTTTCTACGGGTCGTAGGTAACAACCTAACAATCTGCATGCCATCACGGCAGCAAGAGACGCTCTGCTAAGTCTACGCTTGGACCTCCGAAATATATTCATCTTTGCAGACAAATAGTTCTCCGAATAAGTTAAGAAGGCGGCAACCTGGGAATGTTTAACAAACTGCACGCCCTTTGAAACGATTTGCAACGATTAATTTATTCTTATGTTGTTTTTTTGAAGAAACAAAGTCAAAGACTCTTCAGCGCTTTATGCTTCTCGTTTTTTTATGTTCTCGGGTTCCACAATAATACTGCAACCAAATTTTACTACTTTGCTTTCTTTCACGAATTGTTTCTGTCCTTCTACAAGATATTTTATAGTGAAGTTCAAGGCTCGCGCTGATAACTTTAGATGAAGTCATCGTGTTTACGTCATTCTTTTGAGAACGGGAATGTATTTTCTGGCGCTGCAGAAGACCAGAGAATACTAAGAGCACAGCTGGACAAAATATAGACAGCGCTTCCGAGGGCAACGCGAGTCGTTTTATCGCGAAATGCAATGCACCAAAAATAGCATTATCGTCGACAACAATTCCTGTAATAGGGAGGGCCCAATCTTGCTGACTGTCAAAGCTACACGTCAAGACAATGCAGCAGCCAAGTGCGTTTCGTCAAATAGGTCCCCCTGAGATGTTCGATTGTTTTCAGCTTGCGAGAACGTTGGTTATTTTGTTACTTTCCCTTCAGCTCCACGTGGGCTTAATCCTGGCCTCCGCCGTGCGTGTTCCTACCGTGTACCAAAATGCCTAATGCTTGGAGAAATAATAACGCTGGTATAAAGGAAGGTATGAGAAGGCGGAGCGGCATTTCGCGTGCCGCCACCCGCACGCACTCACACATCTGACTGCCTTTACGTAACGCTCTTAACCAAAATGTTTTTGTAAGCACGTTCGAGACGGTCTGTCCATGGTTGTGGTGTTCTTACAAGACGTGACGCTGCGACAAGATGAGGCTCGTCATTCCTTTCTTGATTGTGGTTTTCGCAACAGTCGTGTATGCTAGGAAGCGGGTAAGTTCAATGATCTGTTGTAGTGACGACACTGCGTCCGGGATATTAGTCCAATGTGTGTGCGCGCACTTGTTTGCTTGTCTTCCCTTTTTTTTTGACACCCAGCATTTCAGGCTGAACTCTTTCCTCTCGATCCCTCACCACGTCCTATAAAGAAACCATCAAAAATCAACCCATTCCCTTGCAGTTTTCATTCTCAAAACTGGATGTAATACTGGCACACACACTGTGACACTCCTTTCACTCTGTTACGGATAATTAATGAAAAACCTTTACCACTACCCCTGGCCCGCGTAGCCTGTCCCCACATTTAACGACCATGAGAACGGCCAGAGCAGAAACAAAAGTGGAGTGAATAGGTGGAGAACGGCCCGGCTGCCTTGACGGGAAACAGGACCCGATCTCTCGCGACGCTGCTAATCAGAAAAACATCTGCGAACGGTTTTTGCGCCCGCGTTTCCGTGATTCTGGCTACATTTGCCTGACCGGGCATAACCTCCGATCAACTTGTCGTCCTCCCTTCGCATTTACCCTTCCTCCTCAACTCGTCAAGGCCCTTGCTCGTCAACTCCCCTCATCTGCCCTCTTCGCTCGGATGCGTGCCTCACTTTTGTCCATTTTCTTCGCTGTGTACTTTCTCCCCCCGTTTCTCCTTTTCCTTTCTATTGTCCAAACTGCATAAACCATGCTCTAACGTAGAATGTTTTACTCATTCTTCAAGGACGGTCCCCGTACGAAACGCCGAAGTAAAGTTGTTGTGTTTCATTCCACCCATTTTTTAAAACCATAAAACCATCAGTAGCCATACATAAACAGGGTGTCCCAGCTCATAATGCACCAAGATTAAAAAAACAGCAATGGAGTTTCTCGAACATAACCTAGTGCATAATGTTTCCAGTGCAGTGGAGTAGCGGCCAGAATTGTTTCGGTAAGGATAAATAATTAGGTAATTGTAATGAATGTATTTAATTAGAGAAGTACTGTGCTAATCATTGACAAAGCCACTTGTAGGTACCCACGAGGGACATCTAACTGAGCTATTTTCGGCGACGAACTAATTGCTTGCTCATTTATTCTGACTGATCAACAAACCTCGCGAATTATGACAAATACCACGTGACTGCTCCCCCCGCTGGCGCAATAAACGATTCGCTTTCAAATGAAGTAATTAAAAGCAACTGTTTTGCCTGGCACACGCCCGAACTGACAGCGCATCACCTCGATAACGGCGCGCATGCACGGAGCAGCAGCAGCAAGTTTCGGGGGCGCGTGTGACAGATACGGACACAAATTTATTTTTCCTTCTTCTCTTTACCTCATTCTGGCTAACTGTGCGCAATTAGTTCGTCGATAAAAATACCGCCGTAAGATGGCCCTCGTGGGTACCTACCAGTACCTCATTGACAATTTACAATTAGTAGAGGACTAATCAGTTAGGTACATAATTACCTCTAATTAAATAATTAACCATCCTTCACGAAAAAAATACTGGCCCTTACTTCACTGTACTAGAAATAATATTCAGTAGGTTTTCTTCAAGCAACGCCATTGCCCTTTTTAAAATCTTGGTACATGATAGATGGGGTACCCTTCGCACACACACACACACACACACGCACACACACACACACACACACACACACACACACACACACATATATATATATATATATATATATATATATATATCGCAATATTGGCATTTAAACTATAATAACATTTGGGTATATCAAATTGCCAATAGAAAATAAAGGGGTCTCAGGGTACATTCCACAATGAGGTTTTCAGATATGGATTTGCAGCAACTTTGGAGCTTCGATATTGGATCAAAATAGTTTAATTTGGAACGTTTCAGCAGAGACTATCAGGGCAGCCTGGCGGGCACGCTTTATATAGGAGTAGGTCCCTAGGTGAGAGCAGAGAAAGAAAGTGGAATGGAGGATTGGTTTGGGAGTATCATTTTCAGCGGTCACTTCGTTGGAGTAGAATGTCGATATTGCTGATCAAAAAATAGTTGTAATTTTATTACGCTCTGTAGCAGCAGCGTGGAGGTGTGTAGGAGGAGGAGAAACTTTATTAATGCTAAAAACAAGGTTAAAAGGCGGGAGAGGGTGTTAAGCCTCTCCAGCGTTTGTGGTGTTCCTTATCCGGGCTCCCATTGGTCTTAGCCGCAGCCCGTGGCCGCTGTGCCAGAGCCCGCTGAGACTTCAGGTCCGAGCAGCCGCACAGGGCTGCTCCCCAGCCCTCCCTCACTGGCTTATCTTTGTCTTCGTGTCCGCGGTCATATGAGCAGGCCATTCCTAATGGTAGGTGTCTGCTCCCTGGCCGCAGAAGTTACCGGAACCCTAGAAGGATAGGTTGATGTGTTAGAGAATTGCGGGGCTGTGGAATGACCCCGTCTACAGCGTGCGAAGATGGCGCTCTTCAGTTGTATCCAAATTGTTGGCGGGCACTGAGAACGCCTGCGTACCGAGGCGCAGCCATGTTTTGATGTCAGGAATGTGGTGAGAGGGTAACGTACGAGCGCATGTTCATAGACTGGGAAGTAAGAGAAACTCCAGGGGTTGACGTTCAGGGCAGCTTTGCGCGCAGCCTTCGCTGTCCTCTACTCCATGGTGGCCAGGTACCTATTCGACTAGGTTTATGGTTTCCAATGTTTCTGGATCGATATTGGTCAGAATATTTCTACAAGGAGTACTACCCGACCCCTGACGAAAATTTAGGTGTGCGTGCAGTGAGTCAGACATTAACGCTATTGCGCTCAACGAACTTAGATCCACGTGAGAACAAATCGGCCGTATTATAGGTCGAGTATGTGACAAACACGGTGATATCCAGGAAGGCGAGGTGCTCCGCCTCGTACAGGCCTTCGTCATCAACCGCATTTTCGTGTGTGGTGCCCTACTCAAGCTACGACCCAGCGAATTTAAGAAAACTTTACATGGTAATGACAGCTCCTACGAGAGACCTTGGACTCCCTTTCAAAACGTCCACTGACCATTTGCTGCATCTCGGCTTGCACAATATGACAACTGGGACTCATAGAGGCTCAGCAGACAAGCCGAATCATGACACTATCAATGACAGCTACTGGCAGGCAGGTCCTTGAGGATCCCCACATCGCACTACCTCCTACCAGTGGAAACAGAGTGGACATCCTTACCGGCTATAGCCATAGCCTCATCGTCAAACCCATACCCTGTAATATTATTCCAGACCAGAACTTAAGCAGACGCCAAGCCCGCGCAACAGACATAACAAAACAATATGGCGCCCACAAGGGCGTGTATTATGTAGGCGTAGCGGCTCCCACGGCAGAGGGCATTTCTACGGTTGCGGTCCGGCACGCGGAACCACACGTAGACGGAATATCGGTGAAGACTAGCAAAACTATGTTTGCCGAAGATGTAGGGATAGCACTGGCCGTCACTCACCCGGACGCAAATCACATAATGTCTGACTCACAGCCGCAGCGCGTAGTACAAAAAAACGCGACATTTCCAAAACATTTCTGGTGCTGATGCAGCGCAGTTATAATTGCGCACACACAAAAAGGAAACAGGTGGTATAGCAGTTCAAAATACTATAAAAATACGCACAGATCAACGCGTAGGTGTTGATCATAAAGTCGTTAGCTGCAGCAAGTGATTGAAAGCAGGGATGGCTCAAAAAGAAAAGTTCCCGCAGTGCACAAGAAAAGAAGGCGACATTAACGTTCGTGTAGTCAACAAGAGGACCTCTCATTTCCCCTTCTTTGTACGTCCTAACAAGACTCCGAGACACAGAAAGTAATACGTTATAAATAGCAAACATAGCAAGTTGACAGGCGAGCTATAACCGGAGTCAGTGCCAGGCGTTTTGCATCAGGTCGGTGGGAAAGTCGAAGGCGCGTATTACGGAAATCTTGGATCCGTCGATTGTCTATCACTAACAAAATGAGCACTGCGTATTCTTATCTTCTTCACCGGCTACAGTTCCGCGTAATGGGCACCATGTAAAAAAAAATTAACACCTGTATTCTGGGCACGGGCGTCCAACCAAATGTAAACAAGCATTTCCTTCACGCAGTACAAATTGCGTATCCATAGTGTTCCCTGGTCCTAAAGAGATAAGCATGCTAAATACTGAAATAGCTTCGTTTATAAAGGAGAAATAAGATGAAGTATATTCACATTACAGTTTACAGCGTAGCAATTTAAGGCGCACATGACGAAGCTGCCGCCTCGGATTAACCACACCAGTGTATTATGCTTGACTGCAGGCCGGGTAGTTTGGGAAGTGCCCATGAGACGGCGCAGCAGTCCTGTTGCACGTTCCCTATAGAAGTCGTGGTAAATGAGCGGAGAAAAGGAAGAGGACTAAGGAAAACCTAAAAGGAAGAGGTTAGAAAAGGAGCGAGCATGTAGCTTTCAGTGTGTGACGTGAAATGTCTGACTGAATGAATTTGATATCTCAGTGAAGCCGATTGCGTGCACAGTATTGAGTAATGCTGCTAGCACTTTTCGCTTAGGTCAAAAGGCCACCGATGGTAACAAGAGGTGGCTTTAGCCTTATAAAACCAGAGTTGTGGAACTCAACCGTCTTTCCGAAGTGGTTTCTTTCTCGGTTATATGCCTAGCGGTGCCGACGTCTTGCTCGGTTATATGCCGAGCAAGACATCGTGCTTCAGTGGTTCTGGTGATCCACAGTTGCCACAGCAAAGGTTTCCGGTTTGGCTAACACGTGGAATTCGCTGTGGCAGCCACATTCTCAGGCCAGGTTTTAAATAAAGAATTGTACAATCATCAACTGTGCAATAAAATACCTTTTGGTGCGGCGAAATTTCACTATGCATGTGCGCCACTTTTCTTTCTACTGTTTAGCGAATTGGTTCTTCTCTTTGTTGGAACAAAAGATGGACTGTGGGTTTTGAGTTGAAAAACTAGCGCATTGCGTGCAAATCGGACATCTAAACAGGCATTGCTAATTTTCGGCAAACATTTTATCTTCGTCCTTACCATGCATTGGCATAGAATGAAATAATAATAATTACAATCTCGAGGAACCAAGAAATGTTGTTGAAGCCATCGACATGCGGAACTCTCGAGGAAAGAACGGCAGAATTTTACTGTATTTTTATGTTCCGTCAATCGCTGTATGCAGCCCACGGTTCGACAGAAGTCCGTCTGGTCGGGGTGCAAGTTCATAACCGACTTGTGGCTAATCGATCAGATTTAGGGGAAACCCCAAGGTGGACTAATTTCTATGAAGGAAAGTTTGACATCCACCTGAATGCAGCCAAACGGCTACAAAGAAAGCTATCAGCTTTCTCAGAAACCTCGCAGTTCGTCCTGGTTTAGGACGAATCACTTCGAGTTGTTGATCAATTCGCTCTCCCGCTGCACACTGCTAGCCTCCTGGTTTAGCTCAGTTGGTAGAGTGACTGCTCCGGTTAAGCGGTGGTCCCGGGTTCGAATCCTGGACCAGGACGAATTTTTCTTCAACTGTGAAGTTTCTGAGAACGCTGCATAGCTTTCCTTTGTAGCCGTTTGGCTTCATTCAGGTGGATGTCACACTTTCCTTCATACAAACTTGTGGCTGCACCAAAACTGTTCATTTGACTTGGACACTGACCGCGACGTTGCTATGTACTTGCCGTATGCTTTCATTTTTGTAAGTGTTCTCGGAAAGCCAGTTCTTCGCCCTTCCGTAAGTATTGGCGACTACTCTACGTTAGCGCAGCACTTTTCTGCCATTCTGGCTGCGCTATATTTAAAGTTATCGACTGCTGCACTGCATTTATACTGAAGACATCTAAAAGAACAATAGAATCTGCGTCCTGCTTTGTTGTGCAGCGCTGTGAGCAACTGCTCTTGCGAATGTCTCCACCGCTTGACAAAAGTTGGTCGTCACTGCAAAGACAGAGCATGTCGTTTCCAAAGCGGCCGATTGTTTTTCTCAGTTTGCGTGTACGTAGGCCACAGCCTCCAAGCGGTTGGGTCAACAGACACATGCTAGTCGCATTTGGTAGGGTAGTTGGAATCGGGCAACTTTTTGAGTTCGCGAAATTGAAATTACAGGACATTTTACTGCGTTGGCGACTTCCATGAAAGCGAAACAACAGACGAGCTTGAATTATATATACGGCTTCAATAAAAGTCCAGAGAAAGAGCCAATAATGTACGCCAACGAAATGGCGTTTCAGAACTTCTTTCGAAGGTTATGCAAATGGTCTATAATACTTTCCTATTGTGGCGTCTAGGAAACGTAGTCTAAAGCATCGCACACCAATTCGTTCGGCCGAGTTAGCAAGAGCGACCATTAACGATGTCAGACATATATCTTAATTCGTAAACAGACACAATAACTGTGACCTAACGCAGTGGTAAAAGTCAGATTTGCATTGCACAGCACACGGGTACCGTCAGCCAATGGTTTGGTTTGGTGGGACACTTCATAGCGCCTTTTTTCTCGTTTGATTGCAATTACTGGTAACTCAGGTGCATAGTGTCAAAGATGCCCCCGAGGATTGTATTAAACGTGTTCAGCAGCCTGCGCACCCAGATCCAGAAGCTAAAGCTCATGCAACTTAAACAAATCAAAGAAAAAGAGAAGCCTAGAAGGGAATCTCTAAGCACAGGCGCTGTTTTAAAATGAAAAACAAAGTGTCACACAGTGCTTAAGACGTTTGCAGGTAAATAAAGCACTATGGGCCCCTGGATGAGTGCAGGCGATGCAGTTCATCGGCATGCTCGACACCGGTTGAGTTCACCATCGCTTGACCATGATTATCACCATCATCATCATGAGACAGCGCTGGGAGAAACGAGAAAGTCGAAGGTGCACTGAATAAAAAAGTATTGTTACCCTATATAAATTTCTTATTTACCCGAGCCTGCAAATAAACAGGATATTTTGTAATCCCTGATGTTTGGCCGAGTGCCCTGTTTGAGTATGTGCCATTTACAAGTATAATCCAACCATCGTCATCATCATCATCATCCTAATCACGAACATCATCATCATATTGAATTCGGGCATCGCTCTGGACCCAAGAAGTCGGCGGGCAGGTGTCGTAGCGATAGGCGCACCGTCCGTAGTGGGGGCCATCAACTCGCCGTGCCTGTTACGAGACCCAGACGCAGCGGACTCCAGAGAACGAGTGGGTGACCCTTCGGGATCATGGTTAAAGGAAGCGTGAAGAAACAACGACAAACCAAGAGAAACAAATACAAACAGGACGGAGCGCTACTATCAACTAAACTTTTATTGGAAAAGACACGAACATATTGTCACGATGCCAAAGACGACGCAGTTGTTTTCAAGAAAAATAATTTTATTGGAGTGAACTTGTGCTCCCCTAACAACTCAAAGAATACACAGGCGGCGGAGCAGCAGTCAGCAAAGTGACGTACGCAAGCGAGCGTCGGCGATCGGAATACCGCGGCGTCTGCTTTGCAGGCTTTTATCTTTCGGCGCGAGTGTTTCTCGAACCGTCGATTTACATCCAGAACATTGTAGATCAAAGATTATTTAAGGCTAGTGACGTTAGGGCGAAACGCTCTCCGTATCAGAATGAGATAACCCGTGCGGCATAAAAATAAAGAATGGAACACGCGCTTCGCTTGGGACACAGATAACACAGCCGGGCGCGGCCGGGCAGTAAAAACAAAACACAAACAAACAAACCCAATGCCTAGTTCGCGGCAATATATACAGGAAGAAAGAGATACACAAAATAAGATACTGCATAACTTAGGCCAGACACAAGCGAACCTACTGTTCACCATCGCTTGGCCACAATTATTATTATCATCATGAGACAGCGAGCGTCGTGTAGCGCTGGGAAAAGTGAGAAGGTCATCCAGATAGTCAACTTTAAGATTAGACACATATATGGAGGGCGGGCTTACACACTCGTCACCATTTTCGCGATATGAGCAGCCTCCACGATTTCGCACGTCTTTTGGTCACTCGGACCAAATAGAGTCCGGGAGTCCGAAGAACGAGGCAGCCAAGCGTGGGGAGCACCCGAAGCTCAGGCTCCATCAACCTCGAGACCGGAGCGCCAGTTCCAGCGAGATCACGGGATTCGGTTGCGGCCGTTGCGTGCGCTAACGCGAACAACGTGGCCGCCGACGGGGTGCGGTGAATCGTGTTCCATAACTCATCCAATCAGCTTCTCCTCGGAGACAATCGTTGAACATTACTCGCTGTATCATTTAAAGGTATATATTCTGTGACCTAAGAAATATGTTACTTTTTTCAAACCCAAAGAAACTAGATGCAACTAGGCACTTCTGTTTCCCCTTATCACCACCAGGAAAGAATGCAAATTCAGTTTCCGTGGATTATAGACCATCGATATTTTTGCAGGCCACGTGAGTTTCTTGTTTTATATTGGTTGTGACCAAAATCCAAGCTGCCTAAGCATGCCAATGTAGGGTGGGGTACCGTTTCTATACTGACATAATCTTTGTGTACTCGTATAACTGAATTAGGCATACAGGATGGTTGATGTGGCGATAAGTATGTTTACGTTTCAGATGATGTGTGTTGTTTTTGCGTTATTTGCTTCCCGAATTCCTAAATTAGGATTGATATTCTACAAAGCTGTTATGTTCAGTTTAGGCACCTTCTCCCGTCGTTTTAGGACTTGTTCCTGGCATTTGCAGCATGTGTATTGCATTTTGTACTTTATAGATTTTATTGAATCTCCCTTCTTCCATTATAACCGCTATGTTAAAACAGCATGAACCTATATGCAGAATTGTCGAAGCGTCCTCGCATTCTCCTCGTCCGCCTGCACCTTTTTGTTTTCTCGGCTACTATAACTGGCACGTACTCACGCTTGCATGATGCCATGTTCTGATGTGATATTGGTTATGACAACACATTAAATTTTGTTTGCGGCACAACCGGTGAGGTCAGCGCCTGGCCAAGGTTTGAAGCAGTAAAGGGTGCGTAAATTACGTATACTGCACTCAAACGGATCTTGAAACGAGAAAAAAAAAGACTTGTAAACACCGCGCGTTAGACACTAGACAAAAGCGTGTTACTGTTCGCCCGCTCAAGCATTTCCTGGTTTAAGAGACGGTGGAGAGATGTGTGTTCTCAGTATCAAGACGATTTCATATATCTATTAGCTTATCTAGATTCATTTAGGAACTAACGCCACTGCCATATTCTCCAAACTGCTCATGCCCTACGCAGTTCAAATTGATTGCTTGCTACAAGCTTTTGATATCTCAGCTCTCCGTTAAGTTATCGGTCTTCTACTGCGCGTTTTGTTTCTTGGTAGCCATTCTGATGCCCTGGCTGTTTACACTTTGTGAGTCTTCATTATACGCATACTCTGGCTCTAGCTTTTTAACTAGAATTTTTAAATCACTAATCCATCAATAAATCAATAAGTCAATCACTAAACCTTCTCGTGGCTTGGATCGGTGTTGATAGCTTGCCGAAATCATACTCATCTACCTCTTTTATTTATTTACATAGACTGATTATACTCATTTGCGTATGCAAATCAGAATAGAATGATGAATAGTGTTATCTAAACGTAGGATTAGGCTTCCCGAGTACATTTCCTAAAGATTTCTCTGCAGGTCTTGAATCACTGAAAAAGTGGATGTCATGCGCAAATCTTAACTGGCGTAAATATTCTCCTTTTATGGCATCGCCTGTCGCCCCTTTAGAGCTTTTCAGTACCTGCTGTACTCAGGCTTCAAATAATTTGGCGATATGTTATCCCCTTGTCGGACGCCCACGTGCATCACGCAGAGGGCGTCAAGTACCCCATCAACACATAAGTGGCTAAAAATTAAAATTGTTAACGGGCTTAGTACAAATAAAAAATGGACTGCTTGGAAGGAGAGGGTGGGATTCGCGAGAAGTTTCTTGAAACACGATAGTTCCTTGGGCTATTTTAATTCAAACATTTTGGTCTGCTGCATTTATGTCCCTGGATTAAACCTAATGGTCCAAAGAAAAACAATTCATGAACAAGTTAATATAATCAAAACATTTACAAACTGCTCAATGTTTTTACCAAAGTTTTGCTGGTCAACATTGTTGACCAAATGCAGCGTACGGCTACATACAAAAGCTGTAGCGGCTTCCTGAAAACTTCGCAGTTGAATAAAAATTCGTCCTGGTCTAGGATTCGAACCCAGGGTCACCGCTTATCTAGGGCAGTCGCTCTACTAACTGAGCTAATTAACCAGGAAGCTAGCCGCTTGTAGCGCGAGAGCGAATTGATCAACAAGTCGAAGCGATGGGCAGGTGTTAAAATGACCAGAGCTTTGTGAAGTGCCCAAGGTGGAGAAAGTGTCTCCGAATCAACTTCGCATGTCAAAACTCACACGTTCCTTCACAGAAACTTCCTCCAATAAGATCTCGTCTATTGCTGACCAAGAAGACAACATTTGGCGCATTTGACGCAAAGCATCAGTACCCGACTACTACCCGCAGTATCTTTTCCGGGTCTAGTATTTCGCACTACTGCGAAAGCAACCTGCTATCGCGGTATTTTGGTTATTTAGTTGCAAACATGGCGGTACGCATGCAAAACACGCAGTCACAGGAATTTGAATAAGGTCAGCAAGTGGTTTATTAACCAAACTTTAATGTACTGACTCATCTGGCAGTGACAGACATCCGTGAAGGTAACGTTAGAATAGCACTGTACCCGTTAAAAGAACGCAACCCGGATGTTCTCATTGCCTCCTTTCAAAAGACTAAAGTACAACTAATACTGATACCTTGCGAGTGAAGTCTGTTAAGCCCGACTATCTGTAGGACGAATAATTCGTCGTTGATTATGAGTTCTGCTTATTTTGCGTTTATGTGTGTCGGTCGTGCGCATGCGCATGTGGTGTTTATTAATGTTCGGTTACCGGTGTGCCGCCGGCCTTATGCGTGAGACCCATGGACGACGGGTACATGCGCTTGGCATGCGACTGATCGCTACGACGGTCGCCACGACGTACGCCTGTGTGTAGGACACATGGTCCGTTGCTTGTGTGCGACGTGTCGTCGGCGTCGCTCCGCCAACTGTTTTCGCTCTATGGTTGCCTCCCTGCTTAGGCACACTCAGGCCAATTTAGATAAGTGCGACAGAAATCCGAGCAGAAAAGGAAACCATTTCTCAACTTAAAGTGAAAATGAATAGTGCTATTACGTTATACATTGCATTTTATGTTCAGTACAGCAGTGTGGGGACATTTGCACCGATGATTCTGCTCGTCCATGCTGCTGGTAACGTTGGCAACATGTGTCTACCAGGTTGAGGTGGCTGTGTTGTGGGTGGAAAGCGCGCGGGTTGGCGGCGGCGGCGGAGAGATGCTCCCCATAAATTACTCGGAACTGCCGCTGGCGCCTCCTGGAGGCTTTGAAAGAACTTTCCTCGATGTCATTATAACGTCGCCTTCGGGCTCTCATTGGCTGTGGCAGGCGACGGTCGCAACTATGGCACGGCTGCATCTGGCTCGCCAGTCGCACGTCGTGAGCCTCCTCCGACCAGCGTAGGTCGCCAAAACCAGTCCTAACGATCAGTCGAACGACCAATTGGATGCCAATTCGCATGATTCAGTCGTGCATGCATCTCATGCTTAGGATGTAAAGAACAGTTTTTCGCGCGGGTGAGCGTACGAGCGCGTGCGTGTGCATCGTGAAGATACGACAAGTGTGTAATTGCTGCCGAATAGTAGCCTCAAAGACCATTGCTTTAAACAACTACAAACAGCTAACATGTCCTGTCTATTGTTTCTTTTGTGTTGCTCTTTGCATGTACGTCAACGGAAAACAAAATCGGGTGCACGGGCAGAGAGAATGCTGCTCCTGTGAAGACCGCACAGGTGAGACCCAGTTTCCCAAGTTTGGCTTTTATTTGTTGCAAGGAAACCGCCGATGACTCTGCTAGTTCTAAATCACTTTTGATTGCGAAACCAAGTGCTGTTCTCGACCGCTTTAACAGGCAAACCTACATTCATCTCACATTTAGTAACGATGCTCGACTCGAAAACGAGTTTACTCACACAGCTCGCACTCAACCTGTCGGGGAACGTCGATGTCTCATGTGGCCTAAACAAATCTTTTTGCTTGCTAGGTGAGCCTCCACGTAGCCTCGTCGTCAGATCCTTTGCTGGTACGATTAAAAAAATCAGTGATGTCAGGTATAGTACAACTAAGCAGTCGTTGTAGGTGTAAGACACCTTGCACTGAGATTAATGTTCTTTCCGACACGTCACCAGATGCAGAGTTACAAGGTATAAAAATAAGAACGTGCGACATGATTTACGAAAGACTTACAGAACTACAGGTAACCTAAAGTGAGCTAGTAATAATGCAGACAACCGCAATTTTTGGCAAAGGATGTGTTTTTTATTCTAACCAAAAAAAGCGTCAAAGCCGTTATTCTGGGCTACTGATCGGAAAGCTATCACAGTAATTGCAGTTTCCGTCACGAGACATACAAATTATGGTGACATAAATAAGCCGAATTGAGAAGCTTCGGCACAAAAACCTCTTATTCTGGCTATCACAAGAACCCATGTAAAATGGTGTGCAAATGTCAAGGAGGTCGCGATTACTAGAGTACCTCGCCTAGAGATTGGCAGATACGGCTCCTTCTACGCACTGTACCCGCTTAACGATCGAAATGATGCAACAAGATTTTATGATAATGCAAGCGCATGTCGTGGCCAGCATCGGGGGCGACGTTTCTGTTCAGAAAAATTGAAAAAACGTTTTTGTATTAGCGCCTGAACGTGGAGTACTGTCTTTTATTTTCTTTAAACTTGCGTTTTGTCACCTTATAGTTTGTTAAACAAATATGACATTGGGAGCACTTTATTTACTTATTCATTGATTTTCTTTGTAACACTGTTAGCCCTTGCTGTCTGTTACAGTGGTGCGAGATAATTAATTTTTCACAGACACGTAACGCCAGTTCCGCGTTAGACAAAACTGCGTTTACAAAATACATGACAGCTTACGCTCAAATGATTCAGTTTTGTGTGTCCATAAATACATCTGCGTGAAGGTTGTTCCAATCGGTTATAGTTTTGACAAGAAAAAAATTGATGATATCAGCGCGTGGCACATACGGCATTACTCCGTGAGAGTGACGTGTTCGTCGCTCTCGCCCGGGGGGGAGAGGTGCAAGTACAATCCTGATTCAAAGTTGAATTTATTACGATACAGTTGATCAAAGAATTCCAACCTAGCTATTTCCCTGTACGGTGAGAGTTCGAGCAAACCGGCATGAGATAAAAGCGCAGATACAGACTGCGTCCCTCAGTTAAGCAGCGAAGACAAAGCGTCCAGCTAGTGTTTGCAATACGCACCAATTTATTTACCAAAACCGCTTGGTGCGGATCCCAAAATATACCGGTGTACTCGAGTGAAGGCCGTATAATTGATTGGTACGTCTTGACCTTGAATTAGGTGTAGCACATTTCAACTTTCGCCTTAACAGGCCCGAGTTTGCGTTGACTAGATCCGCTGATGTTATCAAATGTGCGTTGCCGTTCAAATTGTTCGTTATAGTGACGCCGAGGTACCTAAGCTTACTGGCATGCAAAAGTGAAATATTATTTATTATGTAAGTACAAGGCAATGGGGTTCTTTGTTGTTAGTATAGTCATGTAAGCCAATTTGCAAAAATATTTTCATTTCCCATGTAATACACCAGTCGTAAATTTTGTGAAGGCTTGCGTTCAACAGCACTTGATCTTGAACATTCTTAACGCGACAATAAATCAGGCAATCATCCGCAAATCGGCGTAGATAAACGTTTGAATCAACGTCATTAGCAATGTCATTTACATATAAAAGAAGCAAATTGTTCTTCAACCAACCCTTGCGGCACAGCAAACAAAATCAGTGAAGAAGATCATCGCTCGCCAGCTATTTGGCCAAATTGTTATCTATTTTAACGATCGCATGAATCCCTTTCGCGAGTTTCATGTTAACTCCAATTTTATTTCATTTTTCGATCAAAAGCATTTGAAAAATCAATTGGTATAACATCAATTCGCTCCTTGTTGTTAATTGTGACGCCGAATATATGGAACACTGCAGAACCTTATTGTTTAGACGTAGGAAGAGCAACTTTGAATAAAATGTAGAGGCAGTAATGTGAGTACTTTTCGTAACATGTAGCCGCAGATGTCCTAAAAGAATCCTGGCTCTGAGCGACATCTTGTGAATTTTTTTTTCAAAATTGTGTATTTTCATGTGTAGCAACTTTTTGAAGTACGCCAAGCCCACAAGTATCCATAAAAGTTGCCAATTGTTATTTATAAATATTTTGATAGCCTGACCTCACTGATGTTGGCCGGGGCGAACGGCGGGGGTCCTCCTTGTCGCTTTCCAAGATTTGTTAAAGATAGACAATATTTTTAGGGACAACATGGTGAAGCTTTACATCAAAATCATCAGGAACTCATATAAAATATTCAATAAAATTGAAGGAGTCGACCAGCCACACCTTTGTTCGATCTAACTTTAAATCACCCTGCAGCTTTATTACTGCGGTTACGGCGGCCCCCCATTCTTTTGTGCCCATGCCTGGACCTTTCTATATTTCACCAACGCATCGCTGAGCCAGAGAACAGAGCGATGTGGAAATTTCTGTACAGGGCAAAAGGGGCGATGGAGGGCGCTATAGGAATTTGATGTGAAATGAGTTTCGCCCTAAATGTGCCGTTGGATCAAGAGGGACCGAAGGGCGGCTTAGTAATATAAATGGCCGCCTGTTAAGGTGTACACAAAAGTGGTACAGACCTGACGGCTACAGTAGTTAATGACAGTCCATGTAATGAGGTAGCCGTAATAGCGTTACTTTTTTACTTTTTATTGAATTATTGATACTGTAGGTAATTCTGCCTACCGAGGGGGCTTCAGGCAACAGCCTCGTCAAAACATTACAGCACAGAACATTGCGAAAAGAACAAGGGGCTTTACTGAAGCAGTGGAAACGAAATATAAATGGCACAGAAGATACAATCAACAACGCACATCACCAAAGCACTTCAATGTCCAGAGGCTTACGGCACGACAGGATGGAGGCTGGCTGCTTGCTGCCGTGCGGGCTCCTGGAAGGTGGCTGGCGGCGCTGGCTTGTCTCTCCGGCTCGCGGCACTACCGGCGGCGATCCCCCTCTCGTGCGCCGCTCACATTTATATCCTGCGCACGGGCGAGGGTGTGTCGTTGATAACAGTCCCGTCGCTGTGCGCTCGCACATTGCTTCTGTGCGCCCACAATAGTTTTTATTGAGTTTGCTTCTGGCCATTTTATGACTCGAATTAGTCATGCGAACATTATTTCACACAGTCCACTTTTTTTCCCTTTGATATACTTCAAACAGAAGTGTGTATTGCCACTGCTAGACACTCACAAAAAGTGTTTCGCGTTTTATTTAGTTTGCACTAATAAAAAGTTATTTATCGCAGTTAAGAACAACAAGTGGACCGTCACCCTAGAAGAAAAGCAGGACAAAAAGCCGGAGAAGGGTGGCGGCGATGAAGAGGAAGGTGGCGGCGGGGGAGGCAAGGGCCGGGGTGGCGACAGTGAAGAGGAAGGGGGCAAACGCCGCCGAGGTAAGGGCAGGGGCGGCAAAGGTCGCGGCCGCGACAGTGAAGAGGAAGGCGGCAAAGGCGGCCGCAAACGGAAAGGAAGTGGCGAAGAAGAAGAAGAAGAAGGCGGGAAAGGTGAAGAAGTGGTTCAGCCCGAGAATGGCTACGACTATGTCGAAGGGGTAAGTGTCCCGTATTTCCGCAATCCACTGCCGTAACTGTGTACTTGATTGAACAATCCACGGATCTCTGTGTTCCGTTCCGTGCGCAGGTCAAGAGAACCGTCAGGTATTTCCTTCACCGAATTTTAGTTTTGCTCTGATATTCGCAATTCTGTCATTGGAGCTATAGGGAATCTTTCCATCAATGAGATATTTACCGCACAATACGTAGCGAAGAGGTGAATAAACTGGAGCCAAAAAACGAGCGACACTTGGCTAAAACTCAGGTAATCATAAGGTTGCAGCCTGAAGCGAAAGTAATTTATTACAATAAAGAAACGCTGATGCGATGCGAGACAGGGAGGTTTACACTCGCTTCTGTTGAAAAATGGACCGGTTTCGCATGTACACCTTGGCCGCAACGAGTGATGCGTGTTTGCAGGAATATCTGGCAGTCTCATTTGCACTTACACTCAGCGGATATATCGCGGCAATGCCGCTCTTCAGGCTACGATGGTTTTGTGTCACAATAAAGTACTCCATTCACACCGCGACTCTACGAAAAGATAGATGACGGTTTTCTTTTTAGTTAGCAAATATACATGCTTTTAATAGCGCCGAGAGCTATGTTGAATCTGCTGCAAGATCGGGTGACATCTCTTGACAATACTGGCCAGTGCAAATGAATGCTCATTAAAATCATCGCTTCGTTCTATGGGCATGATTTTAATTGCTAAAATCAACAAAGGTATATAATGGTTTTTGTTTATTTTGGCACCCGGAGGAGACAGGAATGAAGTCTGGAGGCGGAGGAGGCAGGAAGCTGCGGGTAATTAGAAGGCGATGTGAGGGATGTGAGAGCAAATATTTTTCGAGGCTGAAACACGGAGGGAGAAATTCATGCGTGCTTTGTATGTCTCAGCTTCAACGCAGTTGAATTCACCGTGAGTAGCTAAACATACGTAGCGTTTTGCACGTGAATTCTAAAAAAAGAATCTCTAGCGCGCTACCATAAAAAATTGTACAAATACGACAACGTTTTATATCCCGTTGAGCCGACCTAAGTTTGCTTCCAAGTTGTTTAGTGAAGGAGCCAATTTTCACTTTTATATGTCATCACCTCATATTTATTTCCTAACTTGTCGCTGAAACCTCTCCATGAATTGTAGGCTCGGATCGTTTCGTCTGGGCCTGCCACTTTCACATCCCTCCCAAAGTGGACTGCACTTAGGACGCCCTAGAACCCGCGGCCAAGTCGAAAGCCAACGTCCGCGCGACGAACACAACGGAGATGCTGTGCGCCCGGATTGCGATTATAGTTCAATCGGATAGACGCCGGCCTCATGACGGGAGCTCCGCAGGTTCGATTTCGACGACATGGAAGCGTTTTTTTTTTTTTTCTAATGCTGCACATAATATTTTTTCCCGCTTCTGGTCCTTTGGGGCGGCTTAGTGGTCAGGTTGCCGGTTTCATGACATACAGGTCCCTGGTTCGATTGCGGGAACCTCCCTAAGCACACTTCTTTCTTGGGGCTTGGGGGTTTTCTGTCTACGAAAGACAGGTTTTTTTAAAGCTGTTTTTAAAGGCAGCTGTTATTTTATTTGGGTTTTTAAAGACAGCTGTTATTTTATTCGTACACACGGACGTTTTTGCTTTTCGCGTCCATCAGAAAAGCGGCCGCCGCGGCCGGGATCGAACCCGCGACCTCGCGCTCAGCAGCGCAACGCCTTAGCCACTGAACAAACTTTATTCTCACACGCTGAAATTCCTTCAAGAAACCAAAACCTAATCGATTATCACAAGCCTTTTGCGATCGGCTGCGGTTCGCACCTAGCAACAAATGAGAGCGCCACTTAGAGGGCACCATCTCTGTTTATCATCCGCACGCGCTGAATACTCGATAAGACCGCAAACCCTTTACCACCCCCTGCCAAAGAAAGTTACGAGAGGCGCGAAAGCTTTCAGACATCAAAACTCCGTCCACCTATTGCTGAAAGCGCGTCCAATCGATCGTGCAAACCTCCAGAAACACAAATCTCAAACTAAGAACGAATCCACGCGACGATTTTGCGCGCACTGAAGAAACGCATCTGCAAACAAGGTAAATGTATACCGACACGTGACTTATGAGATAAAGATACAATATTTCACTCTTGGTGATATATGCGTGCATTATCTTCTCTCAAACAGTTCCCTTTTCGGGATTTTTCAAGTAACTGCTTTGATGCAAGGGAAGCCGGGCTTCACTCACGTGTCGTGTGTACTGAGACCTATCAGGGCGTTTAGGTCGACGAACCGGTCTATGGGGTCATGCACTAGTTTTTTACAGGACGCCATAGATCGCTAGTAAGAAAGCTTCCGCTTTAAAAGAGGTGCGACCCTTCAGGCCACGTAGCACACCAGAACGAATTACAAACAAATGCAATGCAATCGCTATTTTCAAGCACAGAATACTATTTATATTCGCTAAATCCAGTTGGTACCATCGTTGGTGAGGGGAAAGGAAACATTAGTCCAGTGTATATCTTACAAGGTTTTGTGCATGTTAGAAGAAGCTCTAATCCTAATTTCGCCCATGGCCGTGTGGCTACTAACCCGTTCGAGTGCCTGCCGAGCAAGGGGCGCATGGCATGAACGACAGTACACCATCCTTCACATTCGCACTCCCTTCGAACGGAGAAAAGAACGTATGCACGCGCTGCGGTAGCACACGATTGGCTGCGATGCAAGGAGCTAAAGGCACGCTTTTCGCCCAGGGAGTACCCGCAGTGCGCACTTGTTTACATCCGCACTCAGCGTACCAAACACTAACACGAGATGATCGAATTGGCCTGCTGCAGCAAAACTGAAGGCAAGTATTCGGCAGTGATCGGCTGATATAGCTTAATCTTGGGTTACTGGTGGTGTGGGGAGGTTAGCGAGGCGAAGTAGATAAAAGACGCTCCTTGACAGGAAACGGCGTTGTACAGCCCCGGATCCCAACCGATGCGCAACGAACACAGATTTGGATACGGAACGACGCCTGTAAAATACGACCTCTTCTTCTAGAAGACGTCGTGAGTTCTCATACACACATTGATGATGTCGTGCAGTCCTAAAGCGACAAAAATAAGAAATCAATTACAGGAATAAATCCACACAAAGTTAAAATTAGATATTGATTTTAAAACAATAAAATGGTTACAGATATATTTGTCTGTCTAATCGAGCGCCCTAACGATATAGCCTCAATTAATGACAGGAAAAACAAATCAGCACAGTCGGGATGCCAGTGCTTGTACATTTTGTCAACGCACGCTACGGGTAGGTGCGTAGGTAAAACTAATTTTGGATTGTTAAACCGTGAAACACGCATGTTTTTATGAAGCGATGAGTAGCTTCAGCATTTTTGTACCTCCCTGCCCTGTCCTGGGCGTAACCGCGCAAGAGGCGTGATATGAAAGCTGTAACCCTTTTCCCACAAAAATTGTGTATTTAGTAATCATGAATAGGTATAATTCAACGAAGGACACACAGCCTATGAGACAACCGGTTATGAGACGGAATACGGTTGAATTTGTACCACACAGAGTCGGTTGTCAGGGAGCATGTCTCCTCGTCAGGAGCGCCTTCAATTTTTTTTCCACAATAATGAGCTAAATAAAAGCGGAGCTTCCGAATGTAGGAGCCCATACCATGTAAAAGAACAGCCTCAAAAAGCATTGATTTTTACGGCAAATATATTTCTTAGGTATTCACTCCCCCCTCCAGGCCGCCGTCCTTGCACCCCGTGTGAAGCAGCTCGGTGTGCGAAACGAAAACTCGGGGCTTTCGGTTCAGCGTTTGGAAAAATTCGAAAAAAATTTAAAAAACGGTTCTCCGGGCCTGTATGTTTTCATACAGGATGTTCGTATTGCACCTGCCAGAAATATGTACTCAGCAGAGAGTTCGTGTTTAGAGGTGAAGCCGAGCCTTAAAGGGATCGGTGTAAGCTTGGTCCGTGTAGGCTGGATTTACCAACAGGGGTTGCAGGCGGGGCCGTTGGTACATAACTCAGTCACAAACAGCGCAGGGCAGGACGATAGAAGTTCGCACAAACACGGCGCCGTGTTTGTTGACCCTTCTATCATCCTGCCCCTGCGCTGTTTGTAACTCAGTAGGTTTCCCGCATTGAGTGTTGCGCTGTGAAGAATGGTCATCTACGGTGCTTGGTTCCAGCCCCATCTATCTCCCTCTACACCGCCACCGCCTCTTTACCGAATCGTGCCACGCGGGCATTTATCTGCCCTCTGTGTCAGGTTCGAAGACAACAATGAATTGATGAAAAAACTTTTTAAACGAGACTAGTTCATGTAATACACGAAACCCAAACAAAATGCACACAATGAACCTAGGCAACCTAAACAACAATAGGGGCTGCGAAGACGCGGTATAGAGAACGGAGAGTTAACACAGGCGGAACAAGTCACAATCGGCGAACGATGGAACAGGACATAGTACGTGGTGCTTACCCGCGTAGGTCGAAGTAGCGTTGGAATGTCCAAGTGAAATGTCGTGGCCGCGGTGGTCAAGCGCGTTCTCAGCTCCCGTTGCCGAGCATCGAACGCAGCTGTCTTGGGGCGCCGCTGTTTGTCGCCTATTCTCGGCGAGTCGACACGCTCGCGCACAAGACCTCCTGGATGTTGCAGTCGTGGAGGACCTCTCGGGACACGGCACGGGTCAGGTCGCCCGACCGCCGAGCATCCCGGTCACGTTCCACACTTCAGACTCTCTTCTTAGTCGGTGTTCTCCTTCCGGCTCGCCTCTTTGCCGCCGGCCGCTGTCACTGGCAGCTCCTCATTGGCCGGTGAGCGGCGCGAGCTCGTGCCGTGGTGGCGAGCACTCCGCGCCGTAGCCCCTGTCGCTGAACTTTCCGCCACCTGCCTTGCATCTTCTTTGTCGTCGTTTTTTGTAGCGTGAGCTACACTGGCCGAGGTTGAGCAGTTTCGTGTGGCTCCTGGAGAGCCGTGCTGCGCATGCGCGACGAGCAGTACGTCTCAGGGCGCACAGCTGGAGGGCCGGAGCCACCGCCACCGCGACTGGATTGGATTGGTTTGGAAATTGTTTAGCAGCAGTAACCATGATAATCCGCGAATCCTAGGCAGTCAAAAACACCTAAGAATAACCAGCTGAACCTTAGCTCACGCTACCTATATCCAGGGTATAGCCGAGGTTAGCCACTGCTAATTGTTTTATACGTCTTTTCTTGTCGTGGTGGTCCTTTTTGCCGATGCGATTTCTTCGCATGAAACCTGCCATATTTATGCGGAGGGAGATGCCCGTTGAGGCCGGTTACACGTGCTCGCCAGTGGTATGCCCGTTCTGATCGGGAGAGATGTTCAAGTGGACATCTCATGGCCCGATGCTATCTCACTTGTCATTTGTGGTCGAATGGTTAGGATTGGTGTCTTACACAGGCAAGAAGGAGCGTAAAACTCCGGAGGGAAACGGACAGCCCAAAGTTTTTTTTCCAAGAGTAAAACTGTAGTCCCTACATGTCTCATTTAACTCAGTAGCAACAAAGTATGCTCAATTACAAATTGTAAACAAACTTGTTTTGTTTCGTGGTCATTCTTCTGCACAGAGTGGAAGGACACTGATTTTTTTCATTTTTTAATGAGGATAATTTTCCTAAAGATTCACACTCCGGCTCCCCTTGTTCAGGCGAATTTTGTTGTCGCTTTGTGACGTTATGCATTACAAAAGCACACTGCGAGATATCGGATGGGAGGCAACACTAAGCCGCGCGTGAACACTTTGTGGAGCGCTTTGAGCCACATTTCTGCGTGGTCGTAGTTTGCTCGAACCCAAAAGCGGCGGATTCGGTCGCCGCTAATGGCTACGAGAGGCAGTACAACGAGCTCCACTGTTTAGTTTAGTGCTTCCCTTTGAAAATTGTCACGCGCAGTCTGCCACGCCTGCAGAGCGAGGATTAAACATACCAGTTACGGCGGAGGGGGCAGCTCGGACGCGCCCCCAGAACGCCGCTCCCTGGTTCCCCACGCTGGTCCTACGCGGCGCAGCGGTGCAGTTTGGCCACCGCACCGGCACCCGTTTACATCTACGCGCACCAGTTACATTTTGTAGCTGGTGTCAGAATCAGCCGATTCAAAAAACATCGCCCACTCGAGGCGTTAAGCACAAAGCTTCCCGAGAAATTAGCACATCTGAACACGGTGATAATAACGTGCCCCCATGGTCATATGTCACGCAACAAATTTCTATACCTTCATGCAAGTGCGTGCGTGCGTGTGCGTGCGTGTGTGTGTGTGTGTGTGTGCGTGCGTGTGTGCTGTGTGTGTGTGTCTGTGACAGAGAGAGAGAAAGACGACTTATTCCTGGCAAGGCTCAGTCTTAGCGTGTGTCCCTTATGTGAGGAGTATGCGCCGGGTGCTCTGCAGCCCTACTTGTGGTCACGAGCTGTAGCTCGGGTTAGGAGCTTTCGTTGACCTCCAGCCAGATAATGGGAGAGCCGGGGCAACGAAGCGGTTGTAAAAAATGGGATTCCCAAATGGCGTGTGGCGTAGTATCTGGAGCGCCACATGCCGGGCAGTTTGGGTGTAGATAGAGTGCGGGATAGACGTGGTGGAGGACGTGTCTTGTGGAGAGGGAATGGGTCTGTAATGGTCGCCATAGTCTCTCTAGGGGTAGAGAGAGAGGCGTGTGAGGGTTAGGCAGTTCTACCTGCTTTGGTCGGTATTGTGTGGTGAAGTTCCTAAAAGTAAGCAAAGCTTCCCGGACGTGTCGTGCGCCGTGGATGAGTCCGCGAGCAGCCACGTGAGCTGTTTCCGCAGGGTTTGGTCTGGAGGAGGGCTGTGTGGGAGAATTTGGCGAGAAGGGGAAGAGATTTATCCCCGCTCAAAATTTCGTCCGGCCATTTTAGAATCGTAGAATATGTGAGATGGAGGCGATTGGTATGTTGGCCAGCGCTATTACCGCTTCGTCGGCCCCGTGGGGGTGGGCTGTACGGTCTGTCTAATGTAATAATAGCGGCAGCGAAACCTTGTCGGTGTCGATATTCTGTGACGTCCACGTAAATAGAGTCGGGAGATAGAGGAAATAGGCGTTACTGCACCAAGGCGCGGACCCTTTTTTGGGCGGTGTGGTGGATATTATGCTTGTGACGTGGAAGGGGAGGGATTTCGAGGTTTTCTTTTCGGATAGCGGTAGACCTGAAGTTGGGAGTGGGTTCGAGCAGTAAGGTTGAGTTGGTGTAAGAGGATCAAACCTGTGTAGGTTGTGCACAGACAATCAAAATTAGGTTCAGACGCGCATTTGAGTTAGGTAAGGCGGTGGGCTTTAGCGAGCTCGGGATTGTGGTAAACGTGCCAGTAGAGGGGAGCCGGACTGGGGAGGTGTTTGTAAGAAGGAGAAGTTCTACTCAGTGTACCCTGGGTTGTAAGTCTTTCTCTTACAAGACTCGGCTGGTCAGTCGTCACCAATGCTTGTACCGGCGCCTAATTGTAATGTTTGAGTTTCTTGCGACCAAAAGTGCTTGGTAACTGTGATCTTTGTTGATGTATATGGACAGTTGTTTTGTGTAGCTGGCTTCAATTGATGCAGTTTTTATGCCCTACTCACAGATTGTCAAAGGTGACGAGCCAAACGACTTCAAGGGCAAATTCACCAAAGAAATGCGAACTCTTCAAAAACAAGTTTTGAAACGTCACAACAAGTGGAGGAAGTTACACGGTGTGCGGTCTCTGAAACACAGCGAGGAGGTGAGATATACTAGGAAGGAAAATGGTCTCAAATGGGGCCCCTAACACTTAAAAAAATGTTCCAGTGTGTTGTCACATGACGACAATTGCCAAGAACCGGGTATTCGTTGCTGATTAACGCTTCATAAGAAACCCCGCATGTTAATCAGTATTTAACGGCAAAATCAGAAAAGAAAACGCTATTTGTTGCTGCGTAACACGGTCACTTCGAACAAGGTCGTATTGTAGAGGGTAAATATCTCTGGGTATTAAGTGCTCATACGGATTTTAAGAAACACGTGTACACACCAACACCGCCATTACGTGCAATGAGCGATGCCGCCTTGTAATTGCAAGTTTTTGAAACAGTTTTTGACGCAAGGGTTAACCATCTTGTTTAACTGGGAAGCCGCTCTAAAAGCCTTGTTAACCCAGATTCATGACGAAAAACAGTAGAACGAAACACAGGGACAAATGAAGAGGGGACGACGCACAGCGCTGTGTGTCGTCCCCTCTTTTTTCTCCCTGTCTTTCTTGCGCTGTTTTTCATCATGGATCTGAATCTGGAGCAGCTAGCCCAATTTGCCATCTTACTTGTTCACACAGATACCTGCTCACATTTTTGCCCTGTGGCGGATGCGTTATTACCGCCTCAGTTTGGTACCTCAAACTTCATGAGCTGCTGTCAGAATTTGCACTGCTTATCTTCTAGTTTTCGGTTCAAATAAAAAAAATATTCAGCTTTACCAGCATTGAAGTGTTACAGCTTTACAGGATGCAGAGCGAACATTCACCGGAGATGTAACCGATAACCTGAAGTGAATTTTAGTTTAGTCATACATGGCCTCTAATAAAGGACAGCTTTTTTTAAGAAACCCGACTCTTGTGCGCCTCTATTTATTGTTAGGAGTGGTGTAATTTAAAAAGGTTCTTTTTGAGAAGTTGTGCGAAATAATACGCATTTATTCAATATTTTTTTCTTTAGTGGCGGCTTTATAAATCATTCCGAAGGGAGTCTTCGCCAACTATTCTAGCGATGTATAGCCATTACCCAGCTGTCCATCGGATGTATTAGAAACTGCGTGTAGCAAATTTAGGCCGTAATGCCAGGGACACGTGCATTGACTGGTTTTGGAAGAGCTTTTATCGCCTGAAAGTGTTTTGAGAATAAAACCGCTCATGATATTCTAAATGCTTGTTTGTGCTCGGAGTCAAGCGTTATGCGGAAATATTACGGCAAATTGTGCAAGAATAATGTTTTGCCTGCTTGTTTGCATGCAAGAAGTTACAACACTAGGAATACAATATAAAAAAGTGTGAGATGTTATTTTGGCCTCCGTTTGCAATAGGACTTCTACTTACGCAGCCAAAGTTTTGCAACCTGCGATGATTCCCAGATGCTCCAAGTCACTGAGAGGCCGTAAGGTTTACGATTTTAAATTTGTCCTGCAAGAAAGCAAATGTAACTTTCAACAACGTGAAGGATCTTTCAGGCTATTTAAGCAAATTTGTAAACAAATTTTCTGACTACAAGTTTTGTTTCGTAATGGTAATTGTCTGCGCAGCTGTCGAGATTGAGCATTCGACTCAGTGCGTCTGCGTAACTATATTGAGAAAGGCTGAGGCACGTACATTTACATATACATGAGGCATACACACCACTTTTTGTAACTGATATTTGAAAAAGGCAAAAGAATGTCACCCTTCCGCACTGGTTGCATGCAGGTCGAACACAGTGTAAATTAGGATCAGTAGAAAATTGAAAACAACGATGTGAGAAACCGCCGTATTGGTGTGGTTGTAGTTTCGAGACGTCTTCGAGAGAAGCCGTTCACCCAGTGAACATGCACTTGTTTAAGTGTTGCTGCTAAACAGCCGCTCTAACGGAATTGCTGAGTTGCAGTCCTTGCGTTACCATCGGCGTGAGAATACGATGGCCAAACCATAGAATTCTTTGGGTGGCTGCACTGACATTAGCATATTGCTGACGTACGTTCCTGCGTTCTCTCCTTGATGGCATAGAGCGCCTGATTCTCTGGTGTGCACGACTTTGACGATGGCTTCTGCAGCGCTGAGTGACTGACTGTTCGGGAGAACGCTTCTCAGCGGTAGCAGCAGTGGGTGCATGAGCGCAGTACAGTTGTCGCATGTGGTCAGCGTTCGCCTTGGCGCTTTTTATGACGAGTCTTCCTCGGGATACTTAAACGCAAAAAAATTTGGCCTGCCTGTATGTCTGTCTGTCTGTGTGTGACTCGATTCATCCACTCGGCCAAAGTGAAACAGAAACTGCGCAATAGCCTTATATAGCCGCCGCCAATCTAAACGTTTAATTACGGTGTTAATGTTCATAGTTGTCAAGCTTGTTGAACAAGAACAAGACATTACGCAAATATAGGGCAGAAAATGAATGCATGAGTTGTATTCGCAGTGTTCCTTTTATTAAAAATCACGGATGCTTGGTTTTTGCGATAGCAAATAAAATACTACATGAACCAAAGAAAACCGTCGCTGGCTGTTTCCCGGACTACCTGGCCGCAATTTAGAAATTAAACGGCAACAGCAACGGAAGGTTCCCTAGATAGGTTCTACGTTCCGGTTTGAACGCTCGTGGAGTAGGGCAACGTGGTCCTACAAGCGTTGTAGTAGGGTGCCTCGATTTACGCGCGTCTCCGTCGTACGGCAACAACTTGCATGCAGGCACCCGATCGGAGCAGTGGAACGCGGTAAATTTAAATTGACTTCAGCAAACCTCTAGCGTGTTATCTGGGGAGGAACGAGACGGGAGAGCAACAACATGAGAGGGTGACCAGGAAACAGAAGGGAGACATTTACTTACCATTGGCAAGAGTCGACTATCGTCTTTCGTCGACAATTGCAACGAAAACGACAGATACGCGGCCAATTTTTTCTTCCCTTCTACCGGTGTGGCCTCCTCTCCGTATTCGTGGTAGTCCTACGTCCAGTACCGTGTATTGCCTCTTCACCTTGTCTGCGCTGCCGAAGTTCCTTTACCCTACGGTTTGGTTTCGCTCGCTCCTGCCGTCGGAGACCCACTGCTTCGCGCAAGCCTGAAACTGCGGTAAATGTAGCCGCAAGAACGACAACCAAGGGCTAGTACTCTAGACTGTCCTCTCCGTACACAACAGTTAAAATCAGTACAAGGCCAATTTGAATACCACTGAGCAGTCTGCCTCAAAACACCACTGGCAATTGATGCTTGACCAATTTGAATACCACGGAGCAGCCTGCCTCAAAATCACCAATTTCAGTTGATGCTTATGATAAAGGGACCCTGTAACACTTTCAAGTTTTCTTCTAAATCCTAAATGCTTTGAGAACGTACTCAACAAGCGCATCCAAAAATTTTAATAGGCGGTTACAAAATACCTCATCCTGAAATTACTCTCTTCTCTACGCTGATCAGTTACCTTAAAAACTGGCTCAAAAGATTTTTCGCTCTTTCCTATCTTGGCGTTCTTCGAGCCCTCGAATTAGTTTATTGGAGCGATCTCGCAGCCACTGGGCGGCTTCCTTTAAGTTGCAGCAATGAACACACTCTATGCCGACTGTTAAAAAATCACCACAAAAGCAAGGCAGAAACAGAAGGCGGCTCTGCTGCGATGACCAAATCACGCTGTGCAGCTTCCGCTGGCTGTAACTATAACTATAATAACTGGTCATACTATAACTGGCGATACAACTGTAACTATAACTGGTATACTATTCCTTCCAACTATAACTGTAAACTGTAACTCGGGATAACTATAACTATCAGATGGAAAGTTCGGCTATAGCGCACCTGTCTCGCCGTTCTTCGTTTTTTCTGTCGTGGTGTAACGCTATTTTCTTGAGGAAGATGCCACCAGGCTTAAAGAAAGCTAACGGAAAGAAAATGTTAATGGCTTGTAAGGACATGCCTTGCATCGTTCTAAAACTAAGCACGTTCACAACTCTATACTCCTATACTCCAGGTCACGACAAGGCTGGTGCTGAAGTTGAAGGTCGAAATCTACAATTTTCCTTCCTCTCACACACAGATACGGGCGCGCACATACCTGAGAACACGCACTCGCGTGTATACAATTACTCACAGGGTTGCTTACATGCAAGAAACGGAAATTTTGGCTTTTACTCATGATTTATCTGTACTTATGAAGCGTGGCACCTTGCCCTGAACTGTTTTTTGCTTAAATGTTTATTTTTTGTCGTAAAGAAGAACACTCCGTTTTTATTATTTGCCATGGTATCGACACCGGGGCATCAGCTCGAAGGTGCTGCATGCCAAGTGTAACGAAAATCATAGATGTGCCCACTCGCGGTGTGCTGCAAATGGCAGATGATATGATGTGTTTGCAAAATCCACTAGTTACTGTTCAGTAATATACCAAATCGCTATCACTAGGTCAATGACACAATAGAGTTGTGACACAATCACAAAAAGAGACAAGAGAAATCGTTAGCAATGCCTTTCTGATAGCATTTCTCCGTTATCGCAAGATACAAGAGGAGTGTTAAACAAATGCTGTCTTGAGGCGATCGATACATTATTGAGTATTGATGTAGGCCCATTCAGTGAAGCTAAGGGCATTGGTGACACTTGCGCACTTAGCCTTGTACATATTACTAATTTGTACCCTCTTTCCCCTTTTTACAGTTGTGTCGCTACGCTCAAGCCTACGCTTACAGACTGGCTAAGAAAGGAAGAATGAAGCACAGGACCCGTGGCAACTACGGAGAGAATCTATTCATGTCCATGAGCGTCAGGAAAGACCACCACGTGCATGGTAATTTAAGGCTGCCCACACGCGTTTTTTATTGGTCGTGCCTTCGTCGTGGAATTTTTTTGCCACGATAAATGCACCCTCCATGTTTAAAAGCTATTCTGCATCTTGTGGTTAAAACATTTTGGGATATTTGGTCATGGTTGTTTAGATCTTCAAGTTGACTACTCTTTTATTCTAAATGCGAAGGGAAAGGTTGGACGAAAAAATGTAACCCAAGATAGAAAAATCAAAATAAGGTTTGGGTTGGGTTCCGGCGTCTTCGGGCACAACAGCGTATTATAGCGGTCAGTGTCACGCACAAAATAGGACTTCTGTAAAAGAAGGGTGCGTGCCGTTGTTCATCGGTGAACATTGGGATGACGCCACCGGGTCAGCATCGGCCGGGCTGGCTAGACGCCTGGACAGGTGTCCCAGAGCTTGTGCAATGAAAAAATCGGTAGCCGAGGCGAACCGTATTATATAACTTGCACTGGGTACCAGTGGCAATTGGCGTTATAATTATTGCAAATTTATCATCACCAAGACAATGATAGAAGGAAGGCTAGTTACTCATGCCCGAGAGCCGAAATAGCCGAAACCCATATCCGAAGGCGGTCATATTGTGGCACATCGCCTTCTGTCAACCAGAGTAGGCTATATTTTGACAGGGTAATATTCAAGCTCACTGTAGTACCTGCATAGGCAACAGTGTCTTTCGTATAGTCGGTGCGCTGCTTAGTCTCCGTACTGAACCACTCATGGCCACCAACTGCTCATGAGCGGGGCAGCGATAAGTTTAGCATAACATCCGCAGACCCAGCCACGATTTCTTATAACACCGAAGTTGTCCCCAGCCGATCACAATTTCTGAAGCCGAATATGTATTTTGGGCCAACTCTGATACCTGGTATGCGTTGCGATTGGGTCGCTTGAAATCACGTATTACCACATGAGAGAGAATCAAATCCACGGCCTTAGTTGCAGAACTCGTTGATGCTGAAAATCTCACGTGAAGAGGTGCCGGCGCAAAACGACGGCTACATTCGACTCAAAAGATACCTACTATGTTCCGAAGACGTGCAATGGGGATAATGCTCGTTATTGATATATCTCCCATCTTCAAAATACGAGGGTACGACACCAAAATATCACTCGTTGACGCTAAATCTAGCATTTCTCGTTACGTACGCGTGTCATTCCGCCCTTGCGATGTGAACACCCATAGCTAGCCTAGTTCACTTTTGCGGGCGCAGCTTAAGGCTGCAGGTGCATGGATAACGTTCAGGAGTTCCACGGTCGTGCACAAGCTCCCGCTAAGCCGGCAGGCATAACTCATCGATGCGCTTTGTGGCATACGTTCCCTAAGTTTGTAACGTTGCGTGCTCACCGCGCCGCTTTCCCTGTTCCTTTGTTTTTCAGGAAACATTGTCGTAGATGCCTGGTACGACGAAATCAAAATGCACAAGTGGAAAGAGTTCCAACATGAGACCGGCCACTTTACCCAAGTGATATGGAAGGGAAGCAAATATGTGGGCTCGGGCATAGCCAAACTTGGCCGAAAAATTTTTGTCGTGTCCAACTACGACCCGCCAGGGAACGTCCTGGGCACTTTCGCGGAAAACGTCCTCAAGCCTCAAGAAGACGACGACGACTAGAAGAAATAGAAACAGTTACCAATGCATGCACGCATCGGTGTGTAGACAGTTTATACTTACCAGCACGAAATGGCACATGCGACGTGACAGCGTCGCTCTGGGTGATTCATCAAAATAAACAAGGTTCGCTTCGCGCAGCGGACAAAAGTACAATGGGAATTTATATTACTGCCCCACAATCCCCTCCTTTGGCTAGGCACACCAGCAGCCACCATTATTTATTTCTTGTAGCTCTCTTTCTGATGAATGTCCGAAGCGACATTTCTGCAACATGCCCGTGAATGCTGAAGTATTTCTAAACTTAAGGAATCCGTCACCGATTCATTAACTGCGGGCTTCATAGCCGAGCAGTAGTGTTCCATGCGTGCGCGGGTCCCGGTGTGTGTACGTTGTGGGGACCACGTCTGTCCCCATGTATTTTTATTTATTTATTTATTTTTTATTTATTTATTTATTTATTTATTTATTTATTTATTTATTTTTATTTTTTTCGCCGAGTGGGTTAGACATAGCTCGGCAGGCTCACTCACACTCACTCAACTTTATCATAACGCACTCACTCGCCTCACTCGCCACCACTCGCACTCACTCGCACTCACTCGCTCACGCTCACTCCACTCACACTCACCACTCGCACTCACTCCCGCCCATCGCTCGACTACTCATTCTCACCACTCGCACTCACTCGCGCTCACAGTTCACCACTCGATCCCACCACTCACACTCACGCGTGCTCACGCTCAGCCACTCATCGTCACCACTCTTACTCAACCTCCGCAGCTCATGCTCCACCAGTCGCATTCGCCAGCTTACACTACATCGCACTCGCACTCACCACTTGCAATGGCCGCTCACACTCACCATCGCAATGACCACTCGCTATCATCCACTCACACTGCGCTCTCACTCCCATCAAGCGCAATCACGACTCACGTCACAACCACCGCTGATTCACATTCCAAGTGACTGTTTTTTACAGCACGCTTCGCCTTTGTTGTAAACCACATGAATCGTTCCATTTTGCGGAAACCTTCAATGCGGCCCTATTGACACGGACACCACTATATACGTTGAACGAGAAAAAATTGGGTGTTTTAAGTGATAAGCTTCACATTGGCTATGAGGCATGCCCCAAAACAATCATTAACTCCTACCAACTTGATCCAACTGACAAAAAAACCTGCATTACGAGAAAAAAAGCGCGAAATTTCTCCTGTGCAAATTGAGTCAAAGCCACAGTTTAAAACCGAAACTGATTCAACAGTGTTAGGTTGGCGCAATTGGTTAGACGTCGGCTTCATATCGCGGGAAACCCAGGTTCAATTCTCACCACGGGAAAGATTTTTCTTTAGGCGCTTGATGTGCCTTCGCTTAACATCATCATCGTTTTCTGAAACCCACTGTGTAAAGTTGGCTTTCCTACAGTGCTTTTACTCAGACTCCCACGCCATCAGCGAGGAATAAAAAAGCTTCACATAAAAAAATGGCAAAGTCTGCACTAAGTTGCGCAAGGCTTGAACCACAACGAAGCTACATGATTTCTTTCTCTGTATGCACTCTCTTTCGATGTAAGCACCACGACGCATTGCATCAGGTTTGAAATTGTTTATTTACAGGTTGCATAGTCGCTTTTCACTGCGGTAGTAGTAGTCATTGTCATATACATCTATACCGTTGTTCATGCATGACTGACGGGTCCGTGTCGTTTAGTCCGCAGGTGAAATCGACTTCGCGAACTGGGCGTTTGTAGCGCGAGCTGCCTTGTGTTCCCCCTTTGAGGCGCAGGCATACGTGAGCTGTTGTCTTGGTATTTTTTTGCTACCCCCACGCGCAAGCCAGGACGACGCCGGGCGCTCCCCGTGAGACGCTTGCTCGCGCGCTCGCTAAACAGCCGGAGTAACTATGACGAAGTTTGTTTGATGACGCCGCCCACCGCACACATTACGGCCAGTAACAACAGCCTCACTGTTGAATGCACACGTGAAAAAGGAGTAACACGTCACCTCCCAAAGCGGCAATGCAGATGCGAAGCGCAGCAGCTAAAAAAATATTTCTCTATGGCGAAAGTCTTTCAGCTTTAACGGCAGACTCCAGGCAGTGGCGTCTGCTACTTTGCTAGGCCGATTATGGCACCAAAATACATAACAATGAATTTAACCTCCGTTTTGTAGAGAGCGCTTTAGGTTACATGGCGAAAAAAATTAAGACACACGAAGTGGACAGTGTGAGCGCTAGTGTAAATTGATTTATTACAAGTACATTACTTCCTTGGAGACCAAACAAGTCGGAAGTGTTACAAGATACAACTTGAAGGGGGGGAGCGGCAAGTGTGCGAAAACTTTTCACTATAGCTCACAGATGACAGGCGGCAAAGCATCAAAAGTTGGTAAAGGGCACATTTCCTTTGTTTAATTTTTAAGTAGCAGTGTATTCTCTGTATGACGATTTTGATTTATTATATGGTTTCACACACCGAAACTACGCCGGTTATAAGGCGCGCCGTAGCGCAGGGCTCTGAATTAATTTTTACCACTTGGGGATCTTTAACGTGCGCCTAAATCTCGAAAAAAACAGGCGTTCGTGCTTTTCGCCTTCGCCAGAAAAGCGGCCGTCTGGGGCCGGGAATCGAACCCGTGTACCTGGCGCCTTTCCTTCCCATGTGTCGACTCTCTGTAAGCTGCGTTTAATTAGGTCCATTTCAGGTGGGGAATAACTGAGCATGAGTTGACGTATGCGCTCTGCTCGCTTCATATGTGATATACTTTCGAAGTTTCGCATGTGGTTTATATATTATTTTTCCAAAACAAGAATTTTCAAACATTGGGCTGCACTCTCAATAATCCAGTGCAGCGACAGATTACCTGCGGGGGCTGTTTGCTCGCATGTGTTGCGGTGTTCTTGAAGCTTCTTATTGAGGCATCTTCCTGTCGTGTACTGCGTTAAGTGCGAACTGAGAATAGATGTAGCAAGAGCGTAATTAACAAAGTAGAAGCCAACAAGGAAAGAAAAATGCCTTTAAGCTTGCCCGAATGCTCTGTTCTACGGTTCCTGCTTTCGGAATTGCATAACAGATTTCACGCTGCTGACGTTCCTGGCATTTTATGACTGCACCACGATACAAAAAAACAAACATTAGTGCCCTTACACTCTGTGAAGAAGGATGAGCTGCGGAGCTGGACGCACTACACGAACTTCAGACGGAGACAGGGAACTAAACGAAGGGTGCAGTAGGCGAGTCATCATGACAAATACTATGTGATGTGATGCTAAGGCGAGCTTACTTCGTTTGCAGTGCGAAAGGTACGCACATCGGCGCATATGAGTCAATGCAGCATTCACGCAACACAACGAAACGTAAACGTTTTGGTGAAGTTTGCAATAAAACAGCAGCGGTGAAGTTTTCAGGTGTGTCAAACACCCGGACAGCAGAAAATCACATGCCTCAAGGCACGCACCGTAACTGCCGTAGAAGGATGTGTGACGCCAAGTCCGCGTGGAAGCGAACATCATAACAGAGCGCCGCCGTAACAAGTAACGGCAAACACTGATACGTTTAATAGCCCAAGGCCTCGAAAATGAGCTAGTGCTTCCACAACACCCAACTCGCCCATCCGACCTATTTCGCCATCCTGATACGCGAATCCGTGAAAATCTGCGATACCTTTCCAAACGAATACGGGCACTCATAATTTACGCTTCACAACAGCCGGCTACATCACACCTGCAGCAAGCCGGCCAACTATGTACACCAAGTACTAGGGCACTAGACCATGGTGGTTCCTAATGACGTCCATCGCAGCGCTCAGCGGTAGTGAAATGCAATCGCTTTGTTGCGACGAGGTTCCCGACACTAATTCCAACACAAAACGCTGCGAGGCAGAAACATCATACGGCGAGAGCTGCGTGCAGCAGCCCCTCATTCAGTCATGACAGTGAGAGTATCAGTGCATTATGGCGTCAGATGTCCATCCAAATCGTATTCCTAAATCAACAGGTCACAGGAGAGTTGATCCCACGGTGCCCTAATTATAAAGAGAAATAGCCACATGAAGTTGAACAGCGCAGGGATGGGACTAAGATTTTCTCTGATAACCATGCTAATTTTTGTACCCGTATAAATGTTCTTTCTTTCCAAAAATAAGCAGTTGTTAGTCAGCGCCCGTGTTTGTCGCCTCTGCTCTTAGTCCCGTCCCTGCGCTGTTCCACTTCATGCAATGAACCACCTAGCCCAGTTACAAACCCTCCTACAGAATAGCCACATATTCCCGAAGCTAAAGGCAGTCGTTCCATTAACTAGTGGCTGTGCGTACGAGTGGTTATCGCCAGCAGCAAAACCACAGCAAGCGGTTCCTGCGACGAATGCCAACAGCGAGTGATGCTCACCGCGGTAAGCCCCGCACATCGCGCAAGAAGCGCGGGTTCACTCGCCAGTCATGAATGGTGAGCGGGGCTCGCCGCGAGTGGAACTCGCACTCGCGAGTGGTGAGTGGGGTTCACCGCGAGTGGCTTTCGCACTCGCGAGTGCTGAGCGGGGCTCGCCGCGAGTAGAACTCGTACTCACAAGTGGCGAGTCGGGCTCACCGCGAGTGGCTTTCGCACTCGCGAGTGCTGAGCGTGGCTCGCAGCGAGTGAAACTCGCACTCGCGAGTCGCGAGTGGTCAACGGGGCTCACCGTGAGTGGCGCTCGCACTTACTCGCACTCGCACTCACCGGGCCAAAACGACGTTGAGGCTCACTCACCACTCACTCGTGAGTGGTGAGTGGGGGTGTGTGAGTGCACTCATGAGTGAGTTTGCCGACCTATGGGTTTAGAGCTAGTAGCTACTTGCTACTTGCTTAGAGATTCTAGGCCGGCGCTACCGACGGGGCTCCCGCCGTCAGCGGAAAGGGCCCGCCGATTCTCGCGGGGTCTCGCGCGGGACGACACACGACCTCCATCTCCGGCCGACGCGCTAGCCTGCCCTTTTAGCCCGCGAGCACCCTCCCCCTCCCCCTCCCCCCCCCCCCGGGAGACACTTCTCTGCCAAAAAGCATAATACTGCGCGCGGGGGCTTCCCTGGGGCCTTTTTCTTCACACACGGTCGAACCACCCGGTCGCACTAGGAACGCTCCGTTCTACGACAACGAGGCAAGGCGAGTCTCCCCTCAGGAGACGAACGAAGCAGGCGGCCTAGACGGCTTATCGAGCTCGTGGGGACCCCTCTCCTGACCAAGATCGGGACAGCCTCTCTCTTATACATAGTGTACATTTGACCGACTGTGGAGTGAAGCGCCCTTTATCTACTTCGCCTGCCTCAGAACTCGTCTTTCACACCTTCCGGTGGGTCTATTTGAACCCACAGCGCTTGCTAGCGACACAACGTGATGGATTGCGGCTCTGGTGCTCGCTGACTAGCCCTGTGATACAGCCCATTTATAGCCGCGAACTCCACAATGCCTACGTGTGTCCCGTTAATGAAGATCTTCCTGGTTTGCCAGCGATGCGAATGTTTCTTTCGCCTTTCGTTGCGCAGGTCCTTAGCTCTCCCTAGACAAAGTCACTCTTTTTTGAATTGTGAGAAGAGTGTTTGTATTTAGTGTTTTCATTCTATCGTTCCTGTTTCGCAAGATGCGCAAATAACACCTTTGAGAGCAGCTTATGTACTAGAATTCGTTCACATCCCGGACGATGGGCCATCATTACATCACTGACTAAATGTTACACGTGACCACCTTCACAGGGCTACTTACGGCCAACTTTTACGTTTTTTTGTGCATTTTATAGAATGCTCAATAGGTTAGCAATCCTGGAACAGCAGTTTAAATACTTAACAGCGGGATACCCAAAAATATAGGACGCCTTGAAATTGTCGCTTCTGTTTATGCTGGCTAAAGCCCGCAGTGCGCTTAGCACAGATTAAAGCCATCCCCTCACCGGTTTGTCCCAGCTTCGCAGCACCGCAGGAGCCAGAACAGGCGTGTTTTGACCACAGCACAGCCCAAATTTCGCGGGTAATTTTCTACAAGGCGTTTGGACCTATAGCATCACTGTGGATATTTGGTGACCGCTTTAATACGGGCAGCATGTGACGATTTACAGTGCGATTCTCGGCCATATTTACTGTACCCTTTCCCTCATGTGGATCCATGTTATTGAAAGAGTGACGTTCGCCGAGCGGTTACACCTTTTTCTCAGTATTCGTGAATCAGCTCGTGAACGCTACTAGCGCCTTGTGCCTCTCGCTGAGGGTATGATGTTCTAGAATATTTAAAACGGGTACGTTACCTTCTTTTATTACTAGGGCTGTCTTCCTGTGATATCGATTGGCCTCGCACCGCTCCTTTAGCAGTCTACCTGCACGATAAGTTAGGCCAATTAAAATATGTCCGACATGGCGCAGGCCGTGGATACTTCGGCCAGGCCATTCCGGTCAGCAAGGAAGCCTCGTTATAGTAATACTAACACCAAAACTTGTGTCAGCATCTTTTTGTAGCCTCACTGACGTTACTTATATTCAGAGGGCATGGTTAGGGTCTCGTAGCCGTGAATAATGATGCGCCACTAGGGAACGTTTAGTCGCACTGGTGGCTATGGTTGCCAACGAATAAATATGGCCTCTGTGAGCTGAGTTTAAATCAGAAGCGGAAATTTAAAGCTGATATAACTCCTTGAACATGCAAGACGCGCTTGTGAATGTTTTAAGAGAGTTGGTAATCTATCCTCGGGACATCTTTACGTGGCAATGGATAGATAGCTACGAGGGGATGGGAGCTATGTTGTTTGTTTACTGCGCCAAAGTAGTTCCCGATATTATGCTTTCGGTATGTCAGTTCGGCGTGACAGATACGTATTTGCTACATTTCTTTTCTCGTGTTAGTTTCGTGGTTGAGTGCGGCGCTGACCACGATCACCGAACAAGCAGGCATATTGGCGTCGTCTTCCCCCCGCTTCATTTGTAAAGGAAGTACTGACACTAAATTCTCGCTTTCAGATTTTTGTGCTGTACGAATACCTATTGGCCAGTAATTAAGAAAATCGAACCGAAATCCGTCAGCCGCCAAAATAAAATGAAATCAGAGCACGTTTATTGCAACCAGTTTCAAATTCGCTCGCCGCGCGGGGAAAACGGCCGTTGGAAGGCCAGCCTGCAAGCGGGCCAGCCTGTCGTCACGGTCTCACCCGTGACGTCAGGGACGTTCGCCGCAGGAGGGTTGCAAGCTGGGCTAGTTGGAAAGACATTCTTGGATAAAACCAGCGCGAACTCAGACGAAGACGAAGGAAGTGTACCACAAGGACAGCCGCTGGGCCAACGTTGCTTGATTAGTAGCTTGAAAGTTTAAACACTGAAAATAGCCCAATGTAACTGAAATCAACTGCAGGAGGGTTGCGGATGGTCTGCGCATGGTCCACACTCGCCCGCGCAGTCGACATGTCGTCTGAATCGTTAGAATCGGATGAGTCGCTGCCACCCGACAGACAGACAGACAGAACAACTTTATTTGGCCAGGCGATTAGACCGGCGATGTCTTCGCCGTCGTCCGTTTTTTTAATATCACTGCGGCTCGAACCGGCGTAGACCGTGATAGCAACAGCTTGTCGCTACTCTTCTAATCAATCTGATCGCGTAAAAGAAGTTCCACATGCGAGAAAGTAGATGTTAGTGGGGCGAAAAATTGTGCTAGGGGTTGTCATCAGCGCTGAATTTAAAAGCGGCGTTCAGATATTTGCCGCGATGGTAAGCCTACGCTGACCGGCAGCAGAGGTTCGGCGCTCCGACCCAGCACTGCCGGCACCGCGGTGCGGCGAGCGGCCGAAAGATGGCGTACATGCGCGCTAGAATCAAAACAAGCCACAGCAGCTGTCTTGGTCACCGATCGCTGAAACGGCAATTATCGCCAAAATAAAGCTCCATATGCGAGAAAGGGGATGATAGTGTAGTGAAAAGTTGTTTAAGGGATGGTCATTCGCAGTTGTAGAGACACCGGTGATCAAATATTCGCCACGATACTAAGCCAAAACTTCCCAACACCCAAGCTGACCCGAGCAACGCCAAGCCCGCTGGCTTGGGCGACAGTTCTTGCGGCCGCCGCCGCGCACGAACTCAGTCCACGTTTAGCGCTGGATGTCGTCGCGTGGAAAATAATGCATCTTGGCGTCGTTGTCGATTTGCTCGGACAGGCTCCCACGAGCAGTACTTCGCATTCCGCGAGCTTGCCATAGCACAACTTGGGCGAGCTCGGCGACACGCACCGCCGCGTCGCCGCGATGCGCGTTGCTTGCGTTAGAGTCCCTGTATATCGCGTAGCGCAAGTTGCGCGTCTGATTGCCACATGCCGCGGGTTCCAGTTCGTCAGAAAGCCCGCTTTTAGTGCTGCGCACAAGACCCCAGTTTCAGTCAGTTCTGCGCAACTGAGCATCGGTGGTTGCGGCTACGGCGGCCACTCAGCTGATAAGCAGCGACTCTCGGTGCAGTTTTTCGCGCCGCTCCTCACCACTCCTCCGCATGCAGCACGGCGGCCCGCCGCAGCTCCTGCATGCGAGACGGGTGGCTTTCCCGCACGACCCGGAACTCAAGATGGCGACGGACGCGCAACTCTGCTCCCCTAGGGAGCTATATACAGGAACACTAGTGCGCGTCGACATCGCGCACCACGCGACACCGGCACCGCGCAGTTTTCGCCACCAGTGCAAGGGAACACCATGCGCCGGCCACGAACTGAAGAGCAACGACGTCGAACACACAGTGTGCGCAAAGTTTACAAGCATTGCTCACAAAGGTACACCCACGTCTCCTGCCCAAACGAATACCACTGACAGCAGCAGCGCAGGATATCGTTTCCGGTCCCGAAAACCAGTATATGACGTCACCCTGAACCGGCCAGACACGCCGGCCAATGTTTCGTCACGCCGAAAGCGATTTCGCTAGTGCTGTCGATTTGTGGAAGCTCACGGCCGGGACAATCAAAATCGATTTTAGATGTCATTCCGGCCTCGGATGGCTGCAAAAAATTTCTGTGAGGCATCTGTACAAACTACTGAAGCCAATTATATCATTTTTTAGGCGTCAAAATTTGGTGTCAGTACTCCTTTAACAAACGGAAGCCAACGCTTCGACCAAATAAATTAAAGCGTGGACGATACCGCTTTGTTGAAAATGAAGTGCTGATATACTTTCTGTCACAGAGCAGCGAGTGAGAAACTAACGTTCCGGGGCACTGTTGTCTTTCCAGTTTTTTTATGTGCTTTTCCAGCCGCCAAATGAAGCCTTTCACTCTTTCGGGACTTGAGGGTAGCGATCAGAAGCTCCGCCTTAAGCCGTGCGACGGTATGCTCGCTTACGCCGGCAAGCTGGCTAACCAAACGTAATGCGGAAATGACGCAGAGTCCTGGTTCAGTCAGTCTCACTTGGGTGTACACTTTGCAGACAATTTGCTTCTTTTGTTTTGACCGCTTTTGGTTCTCAAACTTCTCGAAAATCCTATGCGCCGAACGACGTGCCGAGCTATTTGGGAAAAATCAAGCTTCCGTGAACGATGATACCATGTTTTTTTAACAACAGAGCTGTTTAGGGCGACGCAAATCCGTCTGGCGTAAATAGAAAAACCCGGCGAGCTCGCCCCTCGTGGCGAACCCCTGGCGTCTCCGGCGCGATGCGCCGAGCCAGACCTTCCGCGCTGTGGCTTTAGCAAAAAGAAAAATACCGATTGCACGTCAGCGTGTGCCTCCCAGCGACCCCCCGGCGTCGTCTACGCTTGCGTGTGGTCTTACGCCACAGGAGGAGCTCCTGCCTTCATCGTCGTTGTCGTGTAGCTACCGGCGCGCCACGGATACACCGCGCCGAAGATGATGACAAGGAATCTGTGTTGCCATCACTTCACGATCAACGATTACAGACTGCCACCGGACCAGCTGACAAAGAAGTGGAGGTCTAGCGAGGCCAGGACGCGCTGCAAGAGGATTTACCGGTACGTGGTTGTGCCGTCGGAAGACGACGACGAAAGGGATGGCGATGATTGCTACTGAATAAAACACTGTACATACTTTAATGGTCTTTGCTTTATAGTGCTGTCAATGGCGACCTTGCAGTATGTTCTCCGGGTGCTCCTTCTCTCCTGAGATTCGCTCTGAGTGTGGGGAGAAGCTAAGTCGACCCCCAGCTTACTGGTTCTCCAGCCTTCCACCACTAATACATACTGCGGCAACTTTTTTCGGAAGATAACCTATGCGAATAGAGCGGTGAACGCCGCAACCAAAAAACCCCCGAAACCTACAAAAATAATGCTCTCTGTTTGACATATTCTAGCAAATAATTAGGAGACACTATCAACTGAAGCCTAAAAAATTAGAAATTGATATTTTCATAGCTTAGGTGTCACCCAGCAAAATGTTTGTTGAACGTCTTCACTCTGCGGAGCGAGACGGTGTGATTCCAGTGTGTAGCCTTGAATGCACTGGCAGAGAACGTTGTCCCCAAATATAGAAGGAGACACAATTTCTCCAATGTTATTGACAGCATGTTTACAAGAAGTATTCAGAACATTGGATTGGGAACTGGTGGGAGTAAGGGTTATTGGAGAACACCTCAGTAACCTCAGGTTTGCTGATGACGGTGCGTTGCTAAGCAACTCGGGGGACGAATTGCAAAGCAGGCTTACCGCACTGGACAAACAGAGTATAACCATGGGCCCAAAAACAAAAACTAATATGCAGAAAACTAAACTAATGATCAATAACCTCGGGAAAGCACAGCGGTTTGAGATAGGTGGCGTGGCAGTGGAAGTGGTAAGCGAATATATCTACTTAGGCCAAGGTGTGACCCGGGATCCCAACCACGAGGCAGACATAATTAGAATGGTAAGTTACGGGGGGGAATGCATTCGGCAGGCATTCTCAGATAATTATTGCAGCCTACCATTGTCCCTGAAGAAGAAAGTGTATGACAGCTGCATCTTACCGGTACTCACCTACGGGGCAGAAACTTGGAGGCTCACTAAGAGGGTTCAACTTAAATGCAGAATGACTGAGCAAGCAATGGAACGCGATGATAGGTGCAACATTAAGGGACAAGAAGAAAGCACGGTCGGTCAGGGAACAAACGTGTGTTAAGGACATATTAGTAGAAATTAGGAAGAAGAAATGGGCGTGGGCAGGGCACGTAATGCGAAGCCAAGATAACCGTTGGTCATTAAGGGTAACCGAGTGGATCCCGAGAGAAGACAAGCGTGGAAGGGGGCGGCAGGAAGTTGGATGGGCAGATGAGGTCAAAAAGTTTGCGGGGATAAATTGGTCACAGTTAGTACGGGACCAGGATAATTCGAGATTAATGGGAGAAACCTTTGCTCTGCAGTGGGCGTATATAGGCTGGTGATGATGATGATGATGATAGAAGCGGCAGATCTAGAAGTCCGCTTCCCGAGAAGATAACCCTGAGGGAAGAGCGCCTCGCGGCAGATGTGCCTATAAGTGTTGGAGGACTGCGATGTCACATGTGCTCTCCGCGCTGGGATTTCTGTATGGCATGCACAGGAAAATCCAACCCACCACTTCGATAATCCTGCACAATGTCTCGTGAGACAGCGCGAAGTGACTGTCTTTTGTGCAGTTTTCGATTGACCGGTAAACGCAAAATGAGTGTGTCGTCAACATTCCTGCACGATAATATTGGTGCCCTCAGCTTAGGCGACGGCCTCACCAGCCACATGCCAATGAGTATCAAAAAAACCAACGCAACTCTTTCTCTTATTTAGTGAACAAAATCTCTTAGGGCCCAAGTTAGAGGTTGTCGAAATTTTACTGGAGATGGTACTCACGCTCATTATTGGTTGTACTGAGTCATCCGGAATGCACAAGAACACACGTACAGGTGCCATCAGAAGTAATTGGAGCACGGGAGCTGTGGCTGAACAGCATCCACAACAGCATCCACGAATCCACAACTAAAGCTGGAGTAACTAAGCAAGGTTAGGACACTGAGACCTTTGATGCCACAGCTGGACTTTTTCTTTTTAGTCGGGGCTTTGTTGGCATTTTTCATGAAAGAGTCATCGGTCCGTCTCTTTTGGACAGGTACTTTGGCACTGTATGCACGACAGTGCCCTCTGCCCTTCGAAACAATCTCACCATGCTGCTCACACCATGCACAGCCATGGTCGCCATTAAACTGTTCCATGGCCATTACATCTCGCCTTGCAATAGTGTCGACAGTGCCTGGGCCAGGAAAAACTCTAGGTGTTCTCTCTGCCCCAGACCTGTCTTTCCAGCGGACCCCTTGGGTCGAAAGCAAGTTCATTTCTTGCACGAAAGGGAGGAGAAAGCAGTTCATTATTGGTTTTTTCGGGCCAAACCAGAGGCCAGCCAGGAGGAGCCTTTGTGTACGTTCTTTGTAGGCCAGCTCATTTACCTGAAGAAGTAAAGGCCATATTCCAAAACCTGAACTTTCGTACAGCGGCACACCATCTGTATTAAATGTGACTGTAAGGTCCCCTGGCTGTAGTGGCAAATTGTGGTAAGCTGCACTCTGTGTGATGTCACCGACATCATATGAAGGAGCAAATTTGTTTGGCACAGTGCCGCGTTCCTCCAGAACGGTACGGACCTGCTCCTCCAGGTCAAGCATATAAAAATACAATGAGTTTTTTTGATTTTTTTCAAATATTTCACTTGGAGTAGCTTTTTGCAGTCGGAGCATGTAATCACATCAGTGGCGTCATCAAGTTCGACAATGTATGCCTTACACTGACAATAGAAATGGCGTGTCTTCTTACTGCACGCAAAGAAATTCTTATAAAAAGAATACTTTGTTGAGGGAAAGTCTGTCCCATCAGGAAGGTGAGCCTCCACGAGCTTTAGGACACTCTCCGTTGCCTCCTTAGACATGGAATGCCTAAGGCTGTGTCCCATTGTCAGAAGCACACTCTCAGCTCTAGTAATCTTTGAGCCTGGAAACAGTGGCTGATCCTGCACAGAGAAACACAAAATGCTTATTAGTGAAGTAACTACAACGGATACTTTGCACTGTTAGCAACACAATGAACCTCGACATCACACATAAAACTTTCTAACTAAGGTATTCTTGCACTCGCCTGCGGCCAGTTCTTAACAAGAAATAACATGCTTCCCCATGTGACCACTGACTTGTTTGTCTTACACAAAGATTAAATTCATAAACAACGTGCTCGTTGCAATCATCTTGACAACTTTTTTTCTGATACAAGCCCAAAAAGCCTTTCTGAATTGAAATTTTTGCAGGGAGGGAGGGAGGAGAGAGAGAGAGAGAAGTGAAGGTTTACTATTAAGGATCTAATACCCGTGCCATACGTACACAAAAAATGAAATTAAGTGTTTAAGGTCTAAAGATACCAAATGACATAAATTAGGCGGGCCGTGCTACACCGAAAACGCAAAGGCATTAAATGTGTTAGGCATGATGGTGATCATGACCAAAAGGCATTCACTCATAATTTAGAAGTCTTTAACGTGGAGAAAAATGTCGTAGAAGGGTAAAAATGTTTTTTGCAAAGAAAGCAAAATGAGAAATAGTTGACTTGACTGTGGGTTTAACGCACCGACGCAAAGCAGGTGATGAGGCGCGCCGTAGTGGAGGGCTACGGATTTTTTGACCACCTGGGGATCTTATCGTGCGCCGAAATCTCGTACACACGGGCGTTTTTGCTTTTCGCCTTCATCAGAAAAGCGGCAGCCGCGGCCAGCAATCGAACCCGCGATCTCGTACTCAGCAGCGCAAGGAATGAGAAATAGTGTTTTCTTGAAAATGGTGTGAGCAGCTTCTAATGGTGGCTTCAGCAGCAGCCGTCCCGTGCCAGCGGTAGCCAAGTCCGAAAAATTTAACACGACGAGTAACATGATGTTTTGCCTTTTGCCACTGTTTTTCGTTAACTTCGTCTTCTTCAGAAATTCGCTACCAAGAGTGCACAAAAAATCCTCTTAATTTAAAGTCCAGCTACGCTTCCACTTCAACCCTCTGGTGCTGAGAGTTCCATTGGTTTCATTTGGTGCTCATCGCGTTCAAGAGTAGGCAGATTTAAGGCGTTCGTGAAGGTGAATGAGTTGTGCGGAACTCCCTAAACAAAAATGACATGGTAGCAAATGGCATTAGATTTTTGCGTGTAGCAGCGAAATAACGCATTAAAGCTTAAGGCCTTAAGCACGTAATGTCATTTTTCGTGGACGTATGGCACGGGTATATGCCAAAGCTCAGTTTCATGGTGCCGACGATTTGGAATTCTGGAGTTGGGGTGGATCACTTTGAGGATCCAGTTCATGGGATTGCAGAGGGCCTCCTGATAAGCCATGAAATTAATGGCAGCATGGGGGGCCAGCCAGAGCTCTCAAAAAGTGTAAGAAAAAAGAAAGGAGTTGGGGGGGCGGTGAGTTCCTAATAAGAGTGCGGGACCAAAGTGTTGGAAGCGCATGAGCTTCGATTGACGGGAAAAAAAGCCCACCAATCACTCTGCAGGCTACAAGGAGATAACTCCTCTCTTGGGCAGGCCAAACAGGCCAATCCATCTTGACCTTTGTGGTGATGAACCAGTAACAACTGCCATTCACTGCCATTCTTGAACAATATGTAAACCAGCTTTTAAACAGCATCAGTTTTCATAGCACATGATAACGTACGTACTGGTGACATTTTGGAGGTGTGCATTGTTTTCATAACAGGCAAGGCCTTCGTGAGCTCCCAGTCTGTTTCACCGCAGAGTGCAACTGGCCTACCTCAATACCTACTGCCAGTTAATTAAAATGGACTTCTGCTGTTATGGTGCTCACCCTCAACATGCAGCACGAGGGCCTCTCCCATAAAATTTCAACCACACCTATCTTGAGTCATCCAAATCAATTCCTTGCGACAAATTTTATTCCCTTATCCCTCCACTAAGTTTGCTGTGTCGCCCTCTATCTCACTTTGTTACAGTATTAAATAACTAAAATTTTAGAAAGAGCACGGCAAAATGTGTACTCTACAATTTATTATTAGAATTTCAAAAATGCCTGCAGTGATTTTCTTTACATTTCGTTTCTGACCCTCATCTCTTGTACTGCGTTAGCATGCCAGTAGTCAGACCAAGCATATGCAAGGGACACTTTTATTGGGACATGTAGAAAAAAATTGCCAGCTGTTTGTTGTTTGCACTGAGTTCATCTGCATCCTTTATTCTCATGCTGTTTTTTTCAACATTGCGCAACGAACAGCAAATAATCAGTGTATTTATGTGTAGATCACCAAATGTATTTGAAAACACTATTTCTTTCACATTTTGCATAGAAGTATTGGCCTCCACTGTCATGACTTCCAGCACTTGTTTCGGCAGGCAGGCAGGCAGTATACCAATGCTTCAAGGCAGGAAAATTTAATTTAGGAATGTAACAGCCCATGGGCCAATTTCAGTTCAGCATGGCAGCAAACGCTCACATGGTACTGTTAAAGAATGGGCCAACTGGACATGGCCTGGCGAAAAGGAACCCTTAAAGTCTAATAAAAATTTGGGTGTTTTAAGTGCCGAAGCTTCAGCTGGGCTATGAGGCACGCCATAGTGGAGGGCTCCGGATTAATTTCGACCACCTGGGGATCTTGAACATGCGCCAAAATGTTGACACACGGGCTTTTTTGCTTTTTGCCTCCATCTTGAAAGTGGCCTCCGCGGCCGGGATTGAACCCGCATTCTTGGGCTCAGCAGCACAACGCCTTAGTCACCGAACCACCATGGCGGGTTCTTTAAAGTCTATGTGAGTGTGTGGGTGGGTGTGCAGGAGGGGGGGGGATTGACGCTCAAGCCAAGTGCTGGTAAAGTGCCCGTCAACGGTGCTTTTCCAATCAAATGGGGAGCCGTAGCTGCCCTGCCCCCAGTTGATGTGCCAATTCCATACATGAGGTTTGGAGGCCAAAGCTTGCTCCTACTCCTGAAGCACCCAATTGGCAAACACAGGTTGGGTTGACAAAGAACACCTAATTCGTGCAACGCTCGACCTCTCAAATAATCTAATAAGTGTCACGATCGAGCTGTTCCCTGAACCAACTCAAGCCAAAAAGGCACACCAACACTGCTTCATGTGTCTACGTCACGATCGGTAAAATTGGTACCTGCTGCCTACAACATGGCGTTCAAGTGGGGTCGTATCCCAAGGGTACGCAGGCGCCTCAAAATCTTTTGTAGACCCAAACATCCACGTAATTCCCTTATTTCAACTAACAGCCGAGCCATTTCAACGATGTGGTGGCATGGGCCAAAAGAGGACAATCTATGGAGTGGACGGCCTGTCCAGTGGGCAGCTAAGTGAACCTGGCTATGCGCAGTGCTCAGACGAAAGGTCTTCCCGACGCATTATTGACACCTTCTTGGCATTGTAATCCAATGGGGAGGCACGGGGACATCTTCTAGTGCGGGGGATACCCACAGTGTTTGGAAGTGTAGGCCCTAATTTTTCAAACCAAAGTTCTCAGAAGTAGTCTGGGAACTTTGTAGTGAGAATTCGGTATCCACACCTGGCCCGGCAGTCAACACGTAAATACCTGTGTAAAGTTCATTCGTACTCAACCAGCTTTGAGCACCTTACCAGCTTTTCTAAGTCGGTAGCTACACTCCCAAGAATCAACATCGAACGAAATGTGTTTCCACAAGTCGCACAATGCCTTAGTCTTTCACTACCACGGCATATGACAATGGTAGGTCAAGGCACGTCGACATTTTGCATTGCAACTGACTTTGCGAGCCTCGTCCTCCTTATTTCCTGCACGTTCAGTCATATCCTTGCAAAATACCTATACACTATTTTCTAACCATGGGACAAGCTAACGTAAGAATGTAGTCTAAATAACAGACCCAGTTCTTTTTGTCCTCCTATAAGCAATCAGCAACAGCACACAAGGCTCTTTGTTTACATAAAATCTGCGCAGATTTACATGCGACAGTTTATGAAAAGGAAAGAGCAGATAAAAAACACACTGGTGGCATTAGGGTCTGTAGTGTCTATGTACTGAAGTATGCTCCCAGTCGTAATGCAACCAAAATGCTTAACTTGTCTATTATAGCAGGCTGTGCAGGTGCATGTGTGATGTAAGCTTAGAATAAGCAATAATCTGTCTATAGACATTGCTAGTTCTTTCTGCCACAACTAAATCCCCCTCCTGGAACAGGGGGGATTAAAAGAAATGCGAACTGAACGCACAGCCACGGACGCATGCTGCACCATCTGGCTGCAAAGTCAATAAGCTGCGCGCATGTGCACTTCTTCGAGAACGCCTGATAGTGTGGCCTGCATTTATGGGAAATGCTTGATCAAGAAGCGACGCCGGTCGTTTCTTTTGAGGTGAATTTCACACTGCGTCGCCACTGAGCAGGATGATCATTGAAGGACGTCATGCTGGCTGCAATCAGTCTGCTTTACGCTTCGCTCCTGAATGTAGTAAATAACAGGCTGCTCAGTGGTGGTAGAACATAAAAAGACGCCACAAAATAAATGACCAACTGTCGCTTCTTTATCGAGCATTTCCCGTAGCAGTAGACGACTCTGACACGCTCTGAAAGAACTACGCATGCGTGCAGTTTACTGACAGTGCAGCCAGACAGTGCGGCATGCATCAGAGGCTGTGTCCTCCACTGTTGGTATTTCTTTTAATCCCCCCTGTACTTGCCACAGTGGAATAACGGCCAAGGCACTGTGGTGCTGTGCACAAAATTGCAAGCTTAATTCCAGCCTCTGGCGGCTGTACCTGTGTTGCATGCAAAATATAAAAAAAATGCTTTGTGGGTGTTCATTCTGATGTCCTGATGTCCAATTTTGATGTCCGTTCAACAACCCCAGGCAGTACAGAATATTTTGTAGCCCTTTATTACATAACACATAGCTGAGCAGAATTCCACTGTCTCACACCACAAAATTACTGCTAGCAACCCTTGAATTGGTAGATTCATTTAGCTTCTCTCTATTTTTCACCCCCAGAAGGATTCAACCATCCTCATCTAAACTATTTGAAGGAGAGAGATTATGGGTGTGGTGAGGAGGCCTCACTGAAGAATGCGGTCCCACTACAGTGCGATGAAGTATGTGTGAATGTGTGCTCGGGCAGGCGAGTGCACGCATAAGTGGCCGAGTATACATATGTCAAACCAGCATTTGTGTTAGGACACGTTTTTTCTTTAAAAGAAGAAAAGAAGTTATTTTTATGCCTATCTCTCATTAGCAAAACGTATTATTGCATGTTTAAAAACGCACTTTTCGAGAAATGCGTCGATTTCTGCTTAGTTTTAAAGTGAAAATTTTCGATTTTTGCTCATTTCAAGGAAATAATCGGCTTCTACTTCGTCGGGCCAAGCAAGAATGCATTGCGGAGATCGTGCGCATGACATCGGCCACCGTGCACGCAGACCGATAATCAAACATCCGTACCAATTGTTTCGGCTTCAGGAAATTAAATTGGGGCTCACCATGTCCGACGGGACTGGTTGACAGACGTCCTCATTCCGCAGATCTTCATCGCTGAAGGAATCATCGTCTTCGGAAGAAGAGTCTCTGTTGAAGTCGCTGGAATCCTCTGTTTCTTCTTCGCTTTGGCTTGCTTCGTTGCCTGTTTCTTCAAGCTCTGCAAATGACTCTTGCTCACTGCAGCTGCGTCCGTCAGCCCTTTGATATGAACCAGCAGTGCTAGAGGACGCTGACGCTTCGCTGCCTTGAGGCAGCCCGACACCTCCCACGCTTTCTTCGAGTTCATGGATCACTGGAGAATCATTTGCAGATGCTACTGCTAGTGCTGTTGCTGCATTTTTGAAGCGGTACTTCGACCACAGCGGAACCGACCGCACTTCCGCTTGTACGGCATCTTAAGGCGATCGCCGCCTAATCAGCGAAATATATAACACGTATTTGCGTTTTTTGGTTTTCTGGACGCAGACGACAAGTTCACGGTTTTGTTCTGCCCTTATCAACGCCGCCTTCAACACCACATACGCCAACGAACCAAGAAAGGCCCTTTCCGCGCTTGTAGCTTTCAGAATATGTTATACGCATAGAGAGAATATACCAGCTAAAACTTCATAAATAGCTAGACAAATTTTAAAAGCCCCCTCAAGTATCAAATGGGTTGATGTTTTTATGGTATGTAGCGACAGCTACAGCTCTTGTTTTTGGAACGTAAGGAAACAACGCAAAAAATGGGACGGGGTAAGGTAGCGAGAAACTCTATGGGTTGTGGTGACAACGCACAGCTGTGTGTGTGTACACTGTTTTCTCGCGTTCAAATGCTGCACCAACCAGTCGATTCGCTCCCCACCATGAGTCTTATTTTTCTTTTTGTACGCTTTACGAACAATTTTCCCGTCGCGTGCGTCGGTGTTTTGTCTCAGCACAAAGATTGTGCTCACGGTGTTTTCGTTATGCACTGCACACAAACCAATTCTCATAGCAAATAATTAACTTTGTGTTATTAGAGGCTTTTGTCTCAACAAAACTGTGGTCGTACACGTAACCAGACGTAACTTAGAGCAACGCACCCGCCGACCGATTTTGTGTTTTGTGGTACTTCTGGGATAACGGGCCATTCCCGTAACATCATTATTTGTTCCTGTAATAATTTGGGCAAAATGTTTTGGGAATAAAATAAAAGAGCCCAGCCAACGCCTAAGAAATTTGTCGATTTACATCAAATAATTGGATGTGTACGGCAGTGCCTACACAGAGCACTAAACGCTTTAAAGAAACAAAACCAACAAAACTACGCATTTCCCGTTAGATAATTGTTCTTTACTGCCAGGTAATCAACCCAGCGGTGTTGCCCAGGCGTAAAGCCACAATTTTTTTCCATGGGGGGCTAAGGTGTCATACGCTCTCACTAATAGAATAATTGCCATCTAGGCGGTTTTATTGTCGTTGTTGTTGTTGATCGTGATAATTAATGGCGCATACCCAATCAGGGGATCGGCCAATCAACAGAGGATGGTAAAAATGAATTATCTTTCCTAGGCGGTTTTATGCGCTCCAACCTGTCTCCTTTTTCTTTTCGCAAACGTGCTTCTAGAAACCACAGTGCGTTTTCTTTCGGGGTCCGAGTTTTTTTTTCCACAAAGGTTGGCCCTGGCTTTTCCAACATTTTTTTTAAGTAACAACTTTCTATCATTCTACATAATGTAGTAATTAAGGCTATTATTAGTTTGGTTTGGCAAGAGAATCGTGCGCTCTGCGTAGCACTCGAGATGCAAGCGCCTTCAGGCGTGATACAATCAACATCGTGCGACTCCCCCTCACCGGAACAGCAAAACTTTAATGAAAATAATGTGTCAGTCACAAGTTATAAAAAGAACAGAAACAAGGTAAATTGGGAATTGCATAACGATTACCATCGGCAGACGGTACGTGTACTGGCAAATGGTTCACTGAGCTTGGCAATTTGGGCCACTCAAGCCAGTTTTTTCAGCACGCACAACTTTAATGGTCTCTCTCTTTTTTTTTGTACGTGTAACACAACATGGTTGCAACATGTTTCACGATGTTTGCGCATTTTATATTCACCTAGTCTGGTTTAGCTACTCGCTCGTTTGTGTCCCATTGTGCATGCGAGTTTGGTTTTAAAGCACTCCCTAATTTCCAGCGCCAATTTTTCTATGGTCTTTCACGTGTACCCTCATCTACCCTTCCATTTCCAGGTGGCCAAACACGTACAATGCAGCAGCAAACACTACTTGTAAGAAATACACTTCAGCTTGCTCGTCGCAAACTGTGAAGTGTGTACAATCCTTGCCCAATACGTATTTACTAAGTAAGCAGGGAATAAGCAGCAGCAGCAGTAGCAGCCAGTTATGCCGACGGCAGTAACTGAGCGTGTTGCCTTCCCCTCATTCAGACGTAATACATATGACATAATACAAAGGCTCATACAGCGCAGGGCTTTCGCTACGGGCACCCCGTCTATTCTGCATGAAAAAATATGAGACCGTTAGTGAATTTGTTGAGTGTTTTGTCAGTTCTTTTCCCACGAAATCAATTTAGTGCATTCTCTAGAACCTGTTTCTCTAACGCAGCAGCGTCAGCAGGGTTGTTCCAAAAAGGAACAAGGCAGACATTTTTAACACTAGACCCCTTTGTGCTCCCATATTGAAGATTGAGCAGAACAACAGACACTTTGCATCTTTTTTTGTCAACTATGTTGCAGCACTAAATGTAATGTCACACAAAGAATAAAAAAACAAAATAAAAAAAAAACCTGCAAATTTTAAATTTTAGAAATGGACAGCATGCTGTTCATTTAGCAACGTTGTAAGCAACGTTTTAAACCATAGCCGCAGTCAATCCAATCGTGCAAGAACGGCGCCATATTCGTTACGCCTTGAGGTTGCCGCTGTGGTTGCCGCGCGTTACTCTCAGAGATCAGGGCTATGGCGCCTACCAAGAATGCCACGCACGTGTTAGTTAAGTGGACCCTGGAGGAGAAATGGGATGTACATCCCATTAGGTATATGGTCGATACCAAGGTGGGGTACAGATTACTCACCAAGCCGTCCGCAATTCACGACCTGCATGGGTCGTGTTTTTTTTAAGTGTAGTGACGTTCACCAACCAGCACCGGCCGAGCTGCTCGATGCAGGTAAGAATCTATACAAGTACAGTGACCCTTCAGACTTTTGTCACTTTTTTTTGCCTAATCTCGCGTTTTTTTTCTTTTTAACAAGGCAGCCTCGCAAGCTCGAAGAGCAGCGCACTAAGTTGGTGGCCGCAGCCGCCGCAGCCAAGGCCACGTGCGCTACACCACTGTCCGACGACTCCGAGTCGATGGAGGAACCACCGAGCCCAGTCGCCTCGTCCCCAAGTCCCAGCAAGGTTTGTATAGCGAATTGAGGCCCCGTGCTTGGCATGACCACCTGGTGATACCGGCTGGCGGTTTCGGAGCCTCGTCCGTTGTAGGCGTTGTTATCGCGGCCCCCGAAGACAAGCGTCGTGAAATGCGTGCCCCCGCGACGGCGTCGCGACTTCGGAAGCTCGCCGCCCGAACAACGCAGTCAAGCGCGTCGTACCGTCTACTCGCTCGCGTCACGCTCGTGATAGCCGTACTCGCTCGCCAACGCGCCCCGACAGCGTACGCATCGACCGGGTGCTACCGGGCGGTCAAGAGATCAGGACGCAGGAGGTGTAGTTTAACAGATGAGAATTTACGAACTGGAGGGGGAGAAAATAAAAAAAAATTAGTGCCCTTCCACTCTGTGAACAAGGATAACCTGCAAAGCTGGACGAACGGAACAAAACACGTTTTTTAAGTTGCGATGGAGCATATTTCTAGCCAATTAGCTAAATGAACCTCTGGCAGATCCAAGCTTTGCTCTTGCAGATAAACGTGGAACTGCCTGTGTCTCTCCCGCGTCGTAAGCATATGACTGTTTGTGTTAGGCCGGTTTAGACTGCTGTCGCAACTGTCGTAATAACTTTAAAGAATGACGTCATTTCATGTCTCAGCCAACCGAACTGCATGACATGTCATTTTTTACGTCCATCGATCACAATATGGGTTTTGCGTCGGTAGTCTCTCAGACTACCTTTCCCTCACACGTTTCATGTGTCGCCACCAAGAAGCGCCCTCCCCTTGACACTTTCCCCAGACGTTGTTCCATTCTCAGCTAATCTAAACGACGTGACGTTTGCGCGGGAGGTTCAAACACGATATGCAACAGCATGCTCGCAGCTCCCTTGGGCGGGGCTAAGACGAACCACGTGACATTTGCGCGGGAGGTTCAAACACGATTTGCAAGATGCTGGCCGGCTGCGGTGCCGCACTGTGAGGTAGCAGCAGAGTAGCGCACGCCACCGTACGTTCGGTGATCACGCGAACACTTCCTCAGATGCAGCAGAAATGCGCCGTGACAGAGAAGTCCGCAGCTCGTGCTGTGCACAAATTTCATATTAGGGAGTAGCAATCGTCAGTGCATTTTTTACGTCCATCCGTGCTTTTTTTCGCAATCATCTGATAACTGCATACCGCCGTTAGCTGCCGACTGCGCAACTTGCCAAAGCGGCATCGGTGGAGGAGAGGGGGAGAATGGGAGTTAGTTGGAAAGAGGTGCCAGCGGTGGTGAGGAGGAGCCCAAAGCAGCGCCGAGTCAATCGATGACACCGGAATGAAAACTGGGGGGTTAGACATATACTTCGTTGCAGTAATATGCAAGGGCAGGAAACGCTTAGAGAGTATACGGGCTACCTACTTTTGCAAGCCTACGGGTAATTGGGTGTATGTCAAAGATTTGCCATTCCACCCCCAAAGCAAACAAAATCGTCATTGTTTCCATGCTTCAACTTGTTTTATGGCAGTCTACTTTTGGTGAGCTGGTGTGCAGACTGTGCCATGCATTATTTTGCAAACTGTGCCAGGCTGTGTGCAGACTGTGCCATACATTGTTCGGGTCAGTAGCTGGCGGGATACAGTTTTCAGGGGTAATTTTATATACAGAGGTAGTAAATGTGTGGTATCTTTTGGCGTGATGTGAACAACTTGCCCCGCACGGGGCACCTTGAGTAATCTTGGTGACGGTACTGGCGATACCGCGGACCCCGAGCCCCCCAACATAAGCTGTGCCCTACCGTGGTGATGTGTTTTTAAGGTGAAGGGTAGAAACCTCTAACGGTGGCCGTCGGAGCCTTGGTCACGCTCCGGCCGATGGGCTCCCTGCCTGTCTACCAGGCAGGGAGCTCCGGGACCTCTTTGACTACCAGGGTAAGGTCAAAGAAGAAAGTACCCCAGTCTCCCTGCTTTCCAATGTATCATATGGCATTTTCAAACCCCCCTCCAAACGTGATCGGTCCCTGAAAAGGGGCCGCACCGAAGTATCTTTTCCTCCTTTGTCTTCGATCTCCATTCCAAAGCCCGATAATTTCTCGCGCTTCCTGGTAATGGAATCCCTAGATAAATCAAAACCCATCACTTCCCAGTCTGTCTTTCTCATTTCCAAGTTTCTTGAAAGCCTTGTAGGCAAATCGTACAAGGCTAAAAAGCTCACAACCGGAGAAGTCCTAATTGAAGTCCAAAACAAACAACAATCCTGTAACCTCTTGAAGCAAACGCGCATGGTCGATGTTGACATCAAGATCACGCCCCATCGCAGTCTGAATAGCTGCCAGGGCGTCATCTCTGATAGAGATCTAATAAATGAGACTGAAGCAGATCTGCTCGACGGCCTTCGCGATCAGGGCGTGACAGCAGTGCGGCGAATCACGATACGCCGAAACGACCAAATAATAGCTACTAAACACATAATCTTGACATTTGACCGCTCAACACTTCCTGAGTCGGTCAACGCAGGCTTCATGAGATGTCCGGTCCGACCCTACGTGCCAAACCCACGCCGCTGTTTCAAGTGTCAGCGGTTTGGGCACGGCACAACCTCTTGTCGTGGTAAATTGACGTGCGCAAAATGTGCAGCACATGATCATCTAACAGACAATTGTAAATCCGAGAACTTCACCTGTGCAAACTGTCAGGGACCACACGCTGCCTATTCTAGGAGCTGTGAAAAGTTCAAACAGGAAAAACAGATAAATGCCTTGAAAGTCAACGAAAACATCACCTTCCCAGAGGCGCGGAAGAGGTTCGCCTCTTTCCCTCTGGGGAGGTACGCCGACGCAGCTCGCCGGGGGGCGGAGTGGCGTCTGGTTTCTGCGGGGACCCAGTACCGCGAGTCGGACTTGGTCCCGACCCCGCCCCCCCCCCCCTGGGTTGCCTCAGGCAGCCCAACCCGCCTCCGCACCGCTCGCTGAGCCAGCAGCGGCTGTGGGGGCAACCACGTCTGGTGGAAGCAATGCGGCATCCTCCACTTCCACTCCAGCGTCCCAAACCACAGGCGAGGGCGCAGAGGAGATGGACATGGGGGAGCCAGCGGCAGCTCCCACCCCCACCGCACCGCCTGCGCCATCCGAGGCGTTCCTGAATCCCTCGGTGGTTGCGGGCAAGGAAAAGCGTGCCCCAAAGGGTTCGCGGTCCAAGGAGCCTGATCCCTCAGGCGCTCCGAGGACATCCGAGGATGAAATGGACGTCGGTCCGTTCTTGTCCGCGGTGCACCGCAAGGAACGCGTCCCGACGCTAAAGCCTCCCGACAAGCCAAAAAAGACCAGAGTAACAGCCCCGAAAGACGACACATAAACAACACAGTCCAGTAGCTACGAACACTTCATAATGGGAAGAGAGAACGTAGTACAATGGAACTGCAGAGGCCTTCTGAATAATCTTGACGACGTGTATGAGATTCTGCATAGCAATCAGCCAAGTGTAATGTGTGTTCAGGAAACACATTTGAATTCTAAACACACAAATTTCTTGAATAGTTACCTGGTATACAGGAAAGACAGGGATGGCTGCACACACTCTTCTGGCGGTGTGGCCATAATCGTCCGGAAATCCTTAGCATGCCACCCTGTCACTTTAAACACTATCCTTGAGGCTGTAGCAATACGCTTAATAATATTTATTAGGTTGATAACGGTATGCTCCATATACATTCCTCCTGATGTTACACTTTTGAGCTCTGACTTCGAGGCGCTGGTTGACCAGCTGCCCGAACCATACATTCTAACAGGCGACCTTAATGCTCACAATTCTCTTTGGGGCTCTTCTCGTACGGATGCCCGAGGTCGCCTGATAGAGAGGTTTCTTACATCCTCTGGAGCATGCCTTTTCAACAATAAACAGCCTACATACCATAACATAGGTCACAACACATACTCACATCTTGACCTGGCTATTGGCTCTGCAATTCTCTTTCCATGTCTTGAGTGGGGTGTGGGCACGGACCCATATGGTAGTGACCATTTCCCCACTTCATTAACGTATATAGGTACAGGCCGAGTAGTCCATCTTCCCACAAAAGGTTTAATGAAGCAAGAGCTAACTGGAATACATTTACAGAGACATCCAAACTACACCACACATCCATAGGACACCTACACGTCGAAGAAGCTACCCAACTCCTCACGGCGCACATCCTCGACGCCACCGAAAAGTCCATTCCCCACGCCTCTGGTGCCCCGCGCAACCAGCGGAGGCCGTGGTGGAATGAGGACTGTAGGCGGGCGCGAGAGGCCCAGAACAAGGCGTGGGTATCCTCCGTCGGTACCCCACGTCGGGAAACCTCCTCTTGTTCAAACGGGCCAAGGCGTTAGGAATACGTGTGCGCCGTGAGGCAAAACGAGAGAGTTGGCGTTCCTTCATAACATCAATAAACTCCTACACAGACACACGGAAAGTATGGACAAGAATACGCCAATTGAAATGACAACAAACACACAGCCTGCCTCTGGTCAGCACAACAGGGGACACACTCGAAGACCAGGCTGACACACTCGCACAACACTTCCAACGCGTTTCCAGTTCAGCACACTACACAAACACTTTCATGAAACACAAACAAATGGCCGAAAAGAAGCCTTTACATGACAATGACAGGTCAGCCACTTCTTATAACTCTGAGTTCACACTTCATGAGCTGAGGGGTGCTCTGAGCACGTGTAAACCCTCAGCTCCAGGCCCAGACAACATTACATATACAATGATACAAAACTTACACACAGACACTCTTGTAACACTTCTTCACCTTTTCAACAAGATATGGCTTTCGGGGCACATTCCAAAGTCTTGGAGGGATGCCATAGCTGTAGCATTTTTGAAAGAAGGGAAGGACCCTTATTCTCCCGCTAGCTATCGACCCATTGCCTGTGCAAGCTTCTCGCCTCGAGAAGATGATAAACCGGAGGCTTGTGTACTTTTTGGAGTACAACGGTCTTCTTGAGAGCTGCCAGGCAGGCTTCAGGGCAGGGAGATCCACAAACGATCAACTTGTGGCACTGGAGTCATACATTTAAGGATGTCTTCATTCACAAACAATTCTGTCTTGCGGTGTTTTTTGACATAGAGAAGGCCTATGACACCGCATGGCGTTATGGCATACTTACTGACCTTAAGTCGTTCGGTCTCTCTGGTAACATGTTGAATACCGTTATTAGTTATTTGTCAGAGAGAACCTTTGCGTTTGATTTGATTTGGTTCTGCACTGTCAAAGGTACACGTGCAGGAAAATGGCGTGCCGCAAGGTGGAGTTCTAAGCTGCACTCTCTTCTTTTGCATTTGAAAGAATGCGAAGTAGTCAGGAACTCAGTCATAAAACAATCAGCCACAACCACATATGGAGAGGGAGATAGCATGTTTAACAAAATTTGCGTTCTAGTGCTGGAAATTCTCTTCATGAGGCGGTGCCGCTGCTGCTAAGTTGGCGCAGGAAGGTGCGGCACTGGCAATGGGCGACGAAGGCGGCGTAAACCCAAAAAACTTGTGTATTTTAAGAGTTGCGTCCATAACGTCGCTCCGAGGTTTACAGGAGGAGACCCAGCCCTGCAAGGGACATAGGTCATTGAAGGGGAGAGTGTGGAGGAATAGGTAGTGTGGCGAATGGGTGGCAAGGACACAGCACCAATACGTGTCTGTTGAAGACCAGAAAGCAGGCGCGTGTTACAGGACAGCGGTTCACTGCGACCTTCGAATGGGCGATTCGGTAGAGGAACAACACGATGTTAACGACCTTCGCTGCTCGTGAGGTGGCTTCATTGGCTTCGTCTTCTCAACCAGATCACATTTTCAAACAGTGTCTTTGATGCTGGGTTAACTTTTCGTTACCGCGGAAAATTGACAGATTTTTAGGGGTCTAAGATAACATTTTTTCTGTGCTGAACATACTGGTTAGGCACATATTGCAGTAATATAAAATGCAAATGATTCAATGTCCTTTCTAAAAACACAAGTTTTAATAATTTTTTTCATAAATAATTATTGCGAAAGAAATGATCAATTTCAGAACTTTTGTCCAGCCTTCTCAGAAAATAGATAAAAGAAAGTTGTATATAGCAAACCACCCGTAGTTTAAAAAATTTAGAATATGCATTTTGTAGTTAAACATTTCAAAAAACCGTCCCAGAAATAAAAAGTGATTTTCTCGGTACAATTTGCCAGATATAAAAGAAAATGCTAGCACGCGTGATGCCCGTGTCTAGTGGTGAAGCCCCACCTCTATTTCAAATTTCACAATATTGGGTGCTTTTCAGGAAGAACTCTGGTGATTATTAAAGACACCAATTATTCCCCACATGAAGTAAAAACAATTTGTCAATGCTTCAGGCCAGAACAAGATTCCAGGCAAGCAAGCGATGCGAAAAAATCCACTTGTTTTGAAAACAAAAGAAAACTCGGTGGCGGATGCTTGTTGACGTTCTGAGCGTGACTTATCTGTCAGAATTTTAAGAGAATTCTTGCCCTTTTGCAGGAATTTGTAGCGTGACGTGAATAATGGATTTATTTTTTGTTTTTATACAAAATCACTCACAATGTAGCCCTTCTTGCAAGAATAAGGTACGATGGGCTGGAATCATGCCCAGCAAGATTCGACCAAACAGCTGTCGCGCTATTAAGAAAGCTCAGCACCATGAGCCTCCTGATTCCAGCGCCACCTGGCATTTTGGAAAAAAAACAGTATCAAGTCTGGTGGAGACTTTGTGAAAATGGGAAGTTCTACTAAGCAGCAAAACTACACCTCCGTAAACACCCGCGTCCGCAAATGAAACTGGCCGGTGAACAGGTGGCAGTGTTCAAGGCCGATTTGGAAGCGCTCTCCTCGTCTGAACTGATATCCGACAACTTGATCTTATCTTTCGACTATCAGCTGAAGCTGTCATCGCAGAAATAAGGCGTAGGTAAAGCGGAATCCCAAGGGCGTGCATTTTTTAAGGAACACGGGTGACGAGCGCACCATGGCACTTGAAGTTGTGTAACTGTGTAGTAGCGCCAAATTTAAATTTCGCAATGCAAAAATAAAACGGAAACTTCTGAAAAAAAGGCCTGAAAATGCCAGGTACACTTGTTACACACGTGAGGGACCTTCGGAAATAAGCTTTGACAGAATAAAGCTACCCTTTCTTTGAAGCGAAGATCACTAGTGAATAGCTGGTGTAATTTTCAGGTAATTATCCCCTCACAACGCTGTCGGATTGCAAAGATGAGAACATAATTCCGTATTTTACTTGCTAAGAGCTCTTTCATAAACAAAAATATTGAGCGTAATGCTGCATAACCAACGTGACATGGTTTTTTGTCTGGTGCAGTAGCCACGCCCCCTTCCACGAAAACACGCGCGCGCCTAAGCTGGCAAAAAACGCCGCCAAAAACCTGTGTAGCCGGAGCGAGAAAATTTAAACTTATTCTAAAAGCGG